>JAJIBD010013554.1:0-50201 GCA_021461705.1 Cryptotis parvus | reverse complement strand
ATAAATAAATAAACATTATAAGGAAAGGAGCTATTGCTTGACAATTCTTTTTATTTCAAAAAGTACCTTTAGTAAAAAATTTTAAACTCTATGGTCAAATACTTTTCAGTCAATTTTAATGTCTCCATTTGGTAAAATATGTTTTCTTTAGTTAACTTCATTTTATTTCCTCATACACTTGAAAATAGGCATAGATTTTGAGAAACTCAGTTCAGCAATTTCTTCAATGTGCAAATGTCAGAAAACGTCCTTGCACATACCCAGGTGACAGACTGCACAGTACAGAAAGGCTGTTTCAGGGATGCTGAGGTAGTTGTGTTCCCTCACTAGCTAACCCCATTCAGGCAGTGACTATGGAATGGATTCATTCACTATCCTCGCTCTTCATTTGTTGTATATAGATAACAGTGAAGTAAAACTACTATCTTCTTATTCTACTCACAGTAGCTATTTCTTTTTTTTTTTGGGGGTCACACCTGGCAGCGCCAGGGGTTACTCCTGGCTCTTCACTCAGTAATTACTCCTGGTGATGCTCGGGGACCATATGGAATGCCGAGGATCAAACCCGGTCGGCCGCATGCAAGGCAAACACCCTCCCTGCTGTGCTATCACCTGGACCTACGGTAGCTCTTTCTAAAATACTATATTTTGGGTTTTTACTGAGTCCCCCCAGATTTTTAAAAGAACTCAATTAAAAATATAATTTAATTCCAATGGCCAAAAGACATATGAAAAATGCTCACCATCATTAGTCATCAGAGAGATGCAAATCAAAACAACGAGATATCATCTCACACCACAGAGACTGGCACATATCCAAAAGAACAAGAACAACAAGTGCTGGTGTGGATGCTGGGAAAAGGGGACTCTCATCCATTGTTGGTGGGAATGTTGACTGGTACAGCCTTTTTGGAAAACAATATGGACATTCCTCCAAAGACTAGAAATTGAGCTCCCATTTGACCCAGCCATACCACTCCTGGGAATATAACCCTGGGAAGCCAAAAATGCCAGCGGAAACACCAGCCCCACACTTATGTTCATGGAAGGATCAAACCCGGTTCGGCCGCATGCAAGGCAATTCACAATTGCCAGAATCTGGAAACAAGCAGAGTGCCTGAGAATAGATGACTGGATAAAGAAACTTTGGTACATCTACACAATGGAATACTATGCAGCTGTCAGGAAAAATGAAGTTATGAAATTTGCCTATAAATGGATGGACATGGAGAGGATCATGTTGAGGTGAAATTAGCCAGAAGGAAAGACAGATATAGAATGATTGCATTTATTTGCATGACATATATACATAGATTTACACATATACATAGATATATATAGTTTATATATATAAACTATATATATATATATCTATATTGTTTTCAAAAAAAGGCTGTACCAGTCAACATTCTCACCAACAATGGATATATATATATAGACTTTGAGACATGGGGCAGAGCTGCTACTGGCTCTCCCTGTGCCCAGCTGCTCATGAGGCACCCAGGATGGATGGAGGGTTCTAGCCCTGGCCCGCCACCCCAGCAGAGCCTCACAACAAGCCAGATGACCCCCCCCCTCCATGAGCGGTCTCCATTTTCCACATCTGGACTTCCCCCTCATCAGAACTCCACCCGGCAGACCAGCCTATCACAGGGGCGGCTCATCGAGATCCACCCCTGCTGCAGTCTTTTTTAAATCCGGCTCAGGTATGCTGATCCAGAGACTTAGAGACATGGGGCAGAGCTGCTACTGGCTCTCCCTGTGCCCAGCTGCTCATGAGGCACCCAGGATGGATGGTGGGTTCTAGCCCTGGCCCGCCACCCCAGCAGAGCCTCACAACAAGCCAGACGACCCCCACTCCATGAGGGGCCTCTATTTTCCACATCCAGACTTCCCCCTCATCAGAATTCCACCCAGCAGACCAGCCTATCACAGCCCGGCTCACACTGCCGCTTGCAACCCACGGTTCATCAATAAATGCTGGATTTTTAGATGACTACAAGAGTATACTACCAAGCGGCAGTGCCTGGCAAGCTACCCGTGTCATATTTGATATGCCAAATACCAGTAACTGTTATAGACCTCATTCCCATGACTTGATGGAATGGTTTGAGGCTCTTTATGTTCCTGGAGCAAGCAGATGCCCTTGGGCTCTACTTGCATGAAGCAGGTCATATGGAGATGTTACTGGTGTCCGCTTGAGCAAATCGATGATGAAGGGGAAGACAGTGATACAGTGATAGACATATGTATATTTATATGTACATATTGTGATACCAATATCCAAGGTCAGGCTAAACATGGATAAGGAGGTCTTGTCAAAGGTGGAAATTATCACAAACGTGTGGGAGTCAGAGGCTAGGTAAGATAGAGAATGGAACAGTGTGCTAATAATTATCGAAAGTGCTAATACCAACCTAGAGCTGAGCATTGAATGCAGGCAAAAAGATACACAGGACAACCTCTTAAGGTATGTATTGTAATCCACATGTGGAAGGGAAGGAAGAGAGAAAGAGACAGAGAGAAAGAGAAAGAAATAAAGAACCTGTCATAGAGGTAGGCTAGGGGAGGGAGGAGGGTATCGGGGACATTGGTGTTGGGAAATAGGCACTGGTGGAGGGATGGGTGCTGGAACACTGTATGGCGAAACCCAAATATGAACATCTTATGAACATTCTTGTAATTGTATATCTCACGGTGGTATAATAAAATATTTTAAATATATATATATATATATATATATATATATATATTTCAGATTGATTCATTTGTCCATCTTAATTTTAATAACTAAAAAAGAAATGCACTGAATGAAACATTCTATTAGATTATATGTACAAAAAGCAAGAAGTTGATTTGAACTTTGGATCAGCAATATATAAAACTCCTAAGAGAACAAAACACATTTTTGTAGCAGAAATGAAATATAAATTAAAGCAACCTCTTGCTTGGCTAGTTTCAATATTTTTCTTACCAGGTGAACTTTTTTTGGCAAGGAATTTAAACATTTATTTTATTTATAACTGCCAGTTTTATAAATATGATAGTTTTCAACTAAAACACACTTTTAAAAATATGTCATGCCAGTACAGTTCTGTTATGATCTTGGTAGACAGATTTTAAATTACTATTTAACTGAGTACAATTTTTTCCCAAGAAACAATTTATGAAAATAACATAAATCAGATGTGATAAAATCAGTAATAAATATTGTGAATGAAGGATTTCAGGGAAGATAAGCTATCCTTAGAGAAGACAGAGCAATTTACATTTTCAAACTACAGTGCACATAGCATCCTTTAAATCAAGTCCAGATGTTGAAAAATATAAATATATGTATATCTCTGCTTTCAACCAGAATATATTACTTGATAGTTGCTTACCTTTATTCATATATGTGTGTGCTTTATAGAAAGCCTGCTTCTATTTCAAAATATCATTTCGTAATGTATGTATAAAGTAAACAAAATCACAACATAGTCTTGGAATAATCTCAATGTAACACACTTGCTATGTCAATTGTTTTTTGCTATTTGTAAAAAATAATTTACTTCTGGATAACAAATTTTGAATGTACATTATTACGAACTGGTAATTTCCTGATGAAATAAAAATTTTAATGGCCATAAAGGATTTTTAAGGTAACAATCAGTATTTTTAATATGTTCACCACAACTGTTTTACTGCTGTTAACTGTTTTACTGCTTTAATGTCCTTTCATCTAGACTTAGAGCCATTGTGAAATGAATATACTCCTCATCATATTGGTAATCCTTAACAAACCAGGCTCATTTCAAAAAATTTGTGCCTAGTACTTTAAACATTTCTTCAGAAAAGCTACTGCTCTGGAGTTTATAATGAACGAGAAATAATCTTTCTAATCTCCTGTGTGTGATTGTCACCAAAAATTTATCAAATACTAATATAACAGTAAAATATTAAAAGTCATATATCCTAGTAAAGCTTTAGTTCATGTCTGTAACATTACATATTTCTTATCAAAAAAGTATGCAAATAAGCCTGAGACAAAAGTGTAACTGCAAAGCAAAATTATAAGGCACTGCTATGTCATTTTTATTATCACCTGAATTTCTTCAGAAAGGAAAGAGATCTAATTGGTGCCTTTCAACAAAAAGAGTTGCTGTCATGATGCAGAACAGGATGATAATCAGATCTGAAACTGGCCAGTCACTCTCCCAAAGAGCAAAGAAAACCTGGAGTGTCTTTGTTTTCATTCCTTACCTCTATTATACATCTTGGCTGCATGATTTACTTCATTTATGCCATTTTTGCTCCCTCATAACGACAGTTTGTACATGACTTCAATGCACCAACTCCCTGAGAGCATGCTTTTGGCAGCTCTCTGCCCAGTTGATAGCAATGAACTATGTGCTTTCCAGTTTAAATTCCCAAGAGTGAGAATTTGATTGACCTATTTCAAATGTTTACAGAAGAGAAAGTCACAAGCTGCTATTAAGTTAATCTATAGGCTGTACTTTCCTTACCATCAACTCTCATTCTCAGCTTATTTAACTGTAGCCAAGAGAAAGGATCTTGAAATACAGAAAGGGCCACCAAAGCAGCTCTTACTGTGTGAAATGTGTTTTAGTTACAATCATTGAGTATGTGAGCACCATTAACTGACATCCTTATTGTGCCATATATAAACACATTTACTTTGATTGACTATTTTAATAACAACATCAAAGAAAACAGATATGGCCTAGAAATAAAGTCAAATTTTTGCAATGTAAATTCAAATCTTGTAAACTGAATGGAAAAATTTGAATTTGGACGTATACAAAAAAGCATGCTTATTTAGTATAATTGAACTAACTTTATCATTTAAGGAAAAAATTTCCAATAACATTTGTGCAATATTTCTATCTGAAATTAAATTTATATTATCTAAATAGTGACATAACAATTATCATTAACTCAAGCAATTACCTCTTTAAACATTTAAATTTGCTTAAGTGAAAACGAAGATTTACAGAGTTTAATAGACTAATTTTATTGTCTTTATGCAAGGGGTGTTTTTTTTTTTGGTGGGGGGGAGGATTGGAACACACCCAACACTGCACAGGGCTTACTCCTGGCTCTCTGTTCAGTGATCACTTTCAGAGGGCTTAAGGAACCATATGGGGTTCTGGGGATTGAACCTGAGTCGGCCAAATTCAAGGAAAGCAAGAGCCTTTTCTGTTGTATTATGTTGGGAGTTTGATGTAGCTTTATATTACTTAAGAGGCAATCAGACCACTATATTTGGATGAAAATTATAAGACTGAATCTGCTTGACCAATGAGAATAGGTATACTCAATAGTATGATTAATAAAACTTTATACTTTTAATATAAAGTACATGATTTCCACATTTTAGTCAAATATTAAAGTGGTGATTCTTTCTAGAAATAAATACACCAAACATGTATGTAATTTTAAATCATTGAAATATGCCTTCAAATAGATTACTTCATATATCATACACAACAGCACTTAGTTTAGAAAGTGAGAGATCAAGACTTGTAAAGAACGGGAAAGATAGGACTCAAGACTGCAAATTTACTTTTAATGACTACCACAGTGCTTCTCTAATAGAGAGCATGCTTGGTTCAACGGAGTAAACCAAAAGAAAGTAGCAAATAATTGTTAGAAATGGTAACACCAGACTAGAAACTGAGCATTGAATGTAGGCAAACGGATATACATGATAACCCCAAATGTATGTATTGCAAGCCATAATGTGCAAGAGAAGGAGAAGGGGGATGGAAGGAGGGAGGGGGAGAGAGGGAGGAGAGAGAGAGGCGATTAAAAGTGCCTGCCATGGAGGCAGGCTGGGGCCGAGGGTGAAGAATTTTGGGAAATTGGTGTTGGGAAATGTTCACTGGTGGACGGATGGGTGCTGGAACACTGTATGACTGAAAGCTAATCATGAACAATTTTGTAATTTTGTAATCTCATGATGGTACAATATTTTTTTATTTTAAAATGAAGGTGGCAAGCGGCATTAAAAAATCTAAAATCCAAAGCATCTGGGCTAGTCATGAGAATAGCATCAACATCCAGGGAAATGCATTCTGGTAGTGATTTATCGCAAAGAAATTTCTTTTGAGTTTAATCTCTAGCTTGAGCAGATTTATTTTAAACTTGAAAAACAAATGGACCAGAGTGTTGAGCACTCTGTGGAAAAAAGAATTGTGGTTACGTTTAAGCTCTGCGAGAAAGTTCATCAGTATAATATTTGCCACATTTGCAGGAGATAATAAAGAAGGTATGGATGCTATAGAACTGCCAGCCCTGACTTGGGTTTTTCATTCAGTGCTTAGAATATATGTTTAACTTCTTGTCATGAAGACTGTCTAATACATAGGACTAGAATCTATAAGGATTTTCTTTAAATTATTGAATCACCATGAGAAAACAATTTCAGTGCTGTTCATGTTGAAACAACATTCCACCACCTATCATTCTGGACAAGAAATACATGTGATGAAAATAGGTAAAGAAATTAACATGATAACATGCGTTTAGAAGGAAAGGTGAAGAGCTAAGAGGTCACCTGTCCAATTTTCAACCATAAAACCCTAGAAAAAGGTGATGAAGTCTAAATAATTTGGAAAGATGTACAGGTGACATCTACCTCCTGAGCCATTTATGCACAGTACCCATTTTTTGTTTCCATTAGGTATTCAAATCTCCAGCAAAATGAAAATTACTTTCTATGCACAAATAGAGATATCCTTATTTAAATTTTAAGATTATGTCACTGCTCAAATATTGAATGATTTTTAACTAATGATAGTACAATAATTTCACCAAAAATTTCTTCAGACATTTCATCAAAAATGGTACAATTATAAAAAGTTCTCATGATATTAAAGCAATAACTTTTAAGAAATATTCACATTCACTAGTTTGCCACTAAATGAATTCATAAATGATTAAAATTAAAGTATGCTTGTCAAAATAAAGAGATAAATTAGATACTCAGTGACAAATTTTATTAGGCATTTCTTATTCTCATTAAGATCTAACGTTTCTAGAACTAACAAGAGTTTTATGGATATAACTATAAAATCAGATTCTATAATGCACAACATTTTATTGCCCTCCATAGAATTCATTATTACCTATAATTCAAAGAACTATGAAAATTAAATTATCGAAAACTATGTATGGTGTTAATTTTTAATATTAAAGTATATAAATTCATATGAAATATTTTATAAACAATAAACATCAAGAACTATAAATCCAGCATGCAAATAATTAGCTATATTATTGGTAAATTATATAAGAATACATTAGTCCTATTGCTAGAAAACATGAAGGATAATCTGAAGATATAATAAAGAATTTTGATCTATATTCCATTCAATAAATCATAATGTTGTTAATCCATAAAATAAAAATCTTTAAATTGGCAATATTTTTTATGAGATTTCACTATGTCAAATAAGACTTGGTAGTTTCATTTACATAATAATTACATATTCTTCACTAAATTATATGAATATAACTTGGTTTTATTCTTCTAAGTACACAGATTAAGTATATATAAACCCATAAAATGATTATTATGTATAGAAGCACATAGTTTTAGAACAACAGATATTTTCAAACTGAATCTAATTTAATGCAGTACTAAAGTACTTTTCAAACGTTACCACTTTCAACCTGACAAACATAACACAAACAACCACCGCAGCATCAACTCAGATTCATTGCACATCAGATTTTTTTAATGTTTCATTATACCACCATAAGATATAAAATTACAAAGATGTTCATGTTTGGGCTTCTTCTTACATTGTTCCAGCACCCTTCCCCCACCAGTGCCCATGTGCCCACTTTCCACCACTAATGTCCCCAATCCTCCCCCTCCCCTCCCCTAGCCTGTCTCTAAGGCAGGTTCTTTATCTCTTCTCTCTCTCCTCCCTCCCTCCCTCTCTCTCTCTGTCTCCCTCTCTCTCTCTTCCTGCTCTTACACATAACATTGTGGAATAGAATACACACATTTAGAGTTATCATGGGTGTCTTTTTGCCTATATTCAATGTTCAGTTCTAGACTGGTATTATCATTTTCAACGATTATTAGCACACTGTTATCTGTCTTAACTAACCTCTGACTCTCACATGCTTGTGGTAGATTCCACCTTTGACAAGACCTCCTGATTCATGTTTTGGACATTGGTATCATTATATATATATATATATATATATATATATATATATGAGATCAGGGCACTGGGTGGGCCCTAAACCAGTACAAGAAAGCATCCCAGAAACACAGGAAGAGCAGGTGCAGTGATGTCACACTCAGGAGACTGACCTGAGAACATGGCAGAAAAGACACAAGGAAAGACGCCACAAGCCAAGGAAAGGCTGTGGAGGAAAGCAACTTGACGTTGGGACTTCAGGAACTGTGAGAAAATCCAGGTCTGTTTCTACAGAATATGAATGTGTTGGGAACAGCTGTGGGCAGGCCCAGATGATGAGCTGGAGGGTAGTGGACTAGAAACTCCGTGACTCTCACAGTTAGTGTGGCAGGCATTCCATGTTCTGGTTGGTATGAGGCTGACCTCAGGAATGAGCATGAGAGGACTAAATAACGGACTGAGAGTGGCCCTTATTCTCTCTGCTGTGCTGACTCTGGCAAGGACTTAATCGCCATTCAACACTTTCGCTGAATCACTAAATGTCCGACATTGGGAGAGGAAGTGATCTTATATGTGGAAAAAATGAAGACATGTAGGGCCAGAGATTTCAACAGGCTCAAAACCTGCAGAGCATGAAACGGGCCTGGATTTTATTTTTTATATTTTGGTTGTTTTAGAGCCCTGCCTGGCAGTACTTGAAAGGTGCACTCAGAGATGTTTGGGGGTGATCATGCAGTGCAGAATATGGAACTTTGGCCCACAAGGCATTCATTCATCTCTTTGACTTACTTCTCCAGAGGCCTGAGTTTCATCCCTGCCACCGCAAGGGGTCCTAAGCACCACCAGGAGTGACCCCAAAGCACTGAACCAGGAGTAGCACTTGAACCCCATCAGTGTGCTCCTCCCAAAATATGTCCCCAACAACTTAAAAATAAAATTTTAAAGTATGCATCTAATTTTTTTAGACTGGGCACCCCTGGAATGAACCCAGAGCCATAGCAGAGCCTGGCAAGCTACAAGTGATCTATTGGATATGCCCAAAACAGTAACAATAATCAACTTCATTCTCAATGAAAAGAGCGTTACTGGTGCACACTCGAGCAAATAGATGAACAACAGGAAGACAAGTGATACAAGTGATATATACATATATATACATATATATGTGTGTGTGTGTGTGTGTGTGTATACTTTTTCCCAAGGATTGCTTTAGTTATCCATGGGGATTTATTGTTCCATACAAATTTCAGGAGAGTTTGGTCAATTTCTTTGAAGAATGTCATGGATATCATTATAGGAATGGCATTGAATTTGTATAAATCTCTAGGGAGTAGTACCATTTTGGCAATGTTAATTCTCCCATCCATGAGCAGGGAATGTGTTTCCATTTCCTCGTGTCATCTTTTATTTCTTTAAGTACTGTTTTGTAGTTTTCTTTGTACAGGTCTTTTACACTCTTCATTAAGCTGATTCCTAGGTATTTGATTTTCTGTGGCATGATTGTGAATGGGATTGTTTTCTTAATATCTCTTTCTTCTCTTTCGTTATTTGTATATAGAAAAGCCACTGATTTTTGGAATTGATTTTGTACCCTGCTACTCTACTATAGGTATCTATTGTTTCTAGGAGCTTTTTGATTGATAGTTTGCAGTTCTCTAGGTATAATATCATGTCATCTACAAATAGTGATAGTTTGATTTCTTCCTTGCCTATCTTGATACCCTTAATGTCATTTTCTTCTCTGATTGCTATGGCAAGTACTTCCAGTACTATACTGAAAAGAAGTGGTGAGAGTGGGCAAACTTTTCTTGTCCCCAAACTTAAGGGAAGGCTTTCAGTTTTTCCCCATTGAGGATGATGCTCACTGTGGGCTTTTGGTAGATGGTTTTGACTATACTGAGGAAGGTTCCTTCAATTCCCATTTTATGGAGGGTTTTTATTATGAACAGGTGATGGATCTTGTCAAATGCTTTCTCTGTATCTATTGATATGATTATATGATTTTAAAATTTTCTCCTATTGATATGATGTATTATCTTGATTGGTTTGTGGATGTTGAACCATTTTTGCATTCCTGGGATGAATCCTACTTGGTCATGATGTATAATCTTTTTGATAAGTCTTTGGATTCTGTTTGCTAGTATTTTGTGGAAGATCTTAACATCTGTGCTCATCAAGGAGATTGGTCTGTAGTTTTCTTTTTCCATATTCTGGTGTTGTCTAGAGAGTCTCTGCATCTTGTCTTCGAGATCACTAATTCTCTCTTCAGCAGTTGTTACTCTGCTGTGGAGGCCGTCTAGTGAATTTTCATTCACCCATTACATTTGTAACATCTGTTACTTCTGTTTGTATTTTCATTTGTATTTTACTCATTTCTGCTCTCATTTCCTCTTGTATTTTATTGACTCTGCTCCATTGCTTCTTTGAGCTCCTTATGAATTCTTAACAGTTCCTTGCAGAATTCCTACTCGGGAAGTTTATATAGCTCATTATAATTATTTGTCTCAACTTGGTTAGTGATTTCACTGATGGAGATTGGTGGATTTCTGTGTTGCTTTACCATTACTACCTTGACGGTTACAAATTGTGTGTCCTCATGTAGATATGATGTACAGTTAGGGATGTTTAAGCTGTTTATGGAGTTTTTGTGGCGAATAAGGAATGTTGTATGCTATGTTGCCGGGTACCTTTATCTACACAGAGGTAGGTTCTTCACATTGGATGCTAGTGGGTCCACTTGGTTTTGAAATTTGAGGTGTGAAAACTTAGGTAGGGGGCATGGGGTTGGAATGCCACATGGGCCAGTAAAGGGTTGACTGCAAAAGTGCTTTCCTCTGTCTGGTCCTGTCTGAACTTCCCAGGCTTCTGGATGGAACTGCCCTGTGGAGCTATCCCAAATGCACCTGAGGTGGAGGGGGAAGGCTGCAGGGGCAGTAGGTAGGGTTGACTGCAGTGTGCTTCCTTCTAGCTGTCTGGTCCTCTGTGCACATCTGATTTTGAATTAATTCCTAATCATTACATACTTCAGAAAAAACTGTATTGCTGCCAAATATTTTGTGACTCTCACAACCAGTTATTCAAGCCCATATGGGGTAGTAACCCACCGTTTTAGAGGGAAGTTTTTAGAGAAATTAAGTAGCATCTCCGGTTTTTTCCTATTGTTACCACCTTTATGACTTGAATCAATCTAATACTCTACGGAAAGAGTAAATTATGTTATGATATGGAATATTTATATAGAAATTCTATACCTGAATAATTATAATGTGTACAGGACTGAAATTTTACATTAATATGTACCATTAATAATGTATATAGCTGATAAATTGCATTCTGTTTTTGAACAAAGGCATAAAAGAATTAGATCCAGATAAGGAATTCATGAGTGATAGGAAGTGTTCAGACCATGGTCCAATGATAAATCATTAGGATCATCACTTGTCACTTGTGTCACCTGTATTCCCGTTGATCATTGATTAGCTCAAGCAGGCACCAGTAACGTCTCCAATCATTGGGAATGAGATCCATTATTGTTACTGTTTTTGGCATATCGAATACACCACAGGTAGCTTGCCAGGCTCTGCCATGATTAGGATCATAAAAATTAATTTTCTTTCACTTGATCACTTGACATTCCACTATTCATTGATTTGCTGAGCGGGTGCCAGTAATGTTTCCATTTGACCCTATTACTTTCCAGTGTAGCCCAATGGCATGTGCTTGCCTCAGGAATACAAAGAGCCTCAAACTATTCATTCAGGGTCTTGACAAAGAAGTCTGACCATCTTGTAAGTGTGGGGAGGGGGAGCATGTAATCTTTTGACGTCCTGTGGGATCCAGTTAGTAATGGCATCTCCAAATTGCATTACATGTCCAGCCTACCTGATTTTCTATGCCTTGGAAAACGAGACAGTGTCCCTGTCTCTGGATCACTGACGGAGTTCAGAACTCTGGATTCCCTTCTCTCACGTGAGTGAGGTGTGATATTCCAAGCATAGCTCTTTTGATTCCTCTTTGGGAGACCCCAATAGTGTTCTCATCCTGATTTCATAGGGTCCAGGTCTCTGAGACATATCTCAATGTAGGTAGAATGGTACAGTAGAATAGAAGTGCCCAGAACAGGAGGTTCTTTGTCCTTTTAGCTATTTCTTCAATGCTCTTGAAGGCATTCCACGTCACTCTCTTGCTTCTGTGCAGCTCAGGTGCTAGTCATTCCTCATTCTGAGTTCTCGACCTAGGCACATATAACTGCTGCTTTCAGAGATGTTTGTTCCGTTGAGAGTGAATGGGGCTTCTGTAATTAGTTCATTTTTCATGAACATTGTTTTGTTGAGATTCAGCTGTAGACCTATCTTTCCATATTCTCAGTAGAAGTCAGCCAGCATTTGTGCTGCTTGGCTAATGTTTGATGTTATTAGAATGATGTCATCAGCGATGCAGAGGTGGTGTAGTTGCCAACTGTCTAGCTTCACTCCCATTCCTTCCCATTCTAATTGTTGCATGACATTCTCCAGGGTAGCGCTGAAAAGTTTTGGTGAAATGGTATTACCCTGCCGAACCCTTCTTTTGACATCAATCATAACTTCCTTGTAGAATGGTGAGATCCTGGTGGTGAATCTGTAATACAGCTCAAAAAAGATCTTGATGTATTTTGTTTGAATGCCCTGTTTGGCTACCGCTTCGATGGCTGCTTAATTCTCAACAGAATCAAAGGCTTTCTTTAAATCAATGAACGTGAGACAGAGCGGCATCTTGAACTCCCTACAAACCTCAATGAGCTTGGTTACCATGTGTATATGGTCGATAGTGTGAATCCCTTTCAGAACCCAGCTTGCTTAGCTGTCCCCATCTAATGCCCTGCCAATCCTTTCCAGGATGACTCAGGTGAATAGCTTGTAGATAGGACAACATACAGATGGGGGTGATAGTTGCCAATGTCGTGGATATCTCCCTTCTTGAAAAGTAGAACTGTCCTGCTAGTTTTCCATTGGTTGGCCACCTTGCATTCAGACAGGTAGTGTGTGAAGAGCCGAGCCAGTGTTCTGATGAGTACTGATGGCAGGTGTTAGGATCTGACTTTTTCTGGGCTTGGTGCTATTTGCTTCTTTACCGACAAAATGGCATGTCAAATTTCAGAAGGGAAAATTTTCTTTTAATTGTCTTTATCTACTTATATTTCCTCAGGATGATTATAAGCAATACCATGACAGAATAGTTCTTTAATTTCTCAATATATTTCATTAGTATAAATATTTAATGGTTAAACTGAGAACATAGAAATGGAGGGATGAGGTTCTTATTAATGAACTTTTTAATAGAAATTTTAAATCTGACAATCTAAAGCCCAATAATCAGTGATTATTCTTGACTTTCCTTACCAAACATTTGAAAGCTTTTTCCTGAAGTGAACATTATTGCTTTTCTATGTATAGTATATTACTTTACTCTCTATGGTTGTATATAATAAAAATATGACTTGTTAATATGACTGTCACTCCATAACTCAAGAAACATTTTACAATGACTCACTTTGCAATTTAATTTCATACATGTTCTCATTTTTTATCTCCTCCCTTAAAAAGTGCTCCAAATGCTGTTTAAAATATCCAAATTCCATTTTCACAATAAAGGATCTTCAAGTATTCTACACAAAAGTTGGGACAAATATAAAAAAATGTATGACATAGTTTAAAAGAGAAATCTATAACCTAGCTGTCTGCTGACAAGAACTCTAGTCAATAAGCTAGCCAATTTATTCATAACTCACTGAAATTAGTCAGGAATTTGAGTCGTGGAAGATGGTAAGAAACATATTGAAACACTGAGATTGTTGAAAGTCTCTGGAGAAAAGAGTCTCATCTCTTATTTCTGTGATATTTATTCCCTTGGTGTTTAAAGTACTCCATAACATTTTTCAACATTAATATCATTCAGAACCATATGAATAATAGAGACCTTTATGCCAAACTAATTAATCTGAAATTGCATTTTAATATATTTCCCAGCTATTTCACATGCATAGTAGCTGAGGAAAGCTATAAGCAAGAATTTAAGATTCCTAGAATTCTATGGGAATTTAGGATTAGGGAAAACAAATAGGAGAAGGGCAAAGATGTACTAATAAGTGATACTTGCCATATTAAATGCTTAGTTAACCCTCATTTACCTTCTTTTTCTCAGCGTTTGCACTCCAACCGATTTCCCTTCTTCTTTATATTTATTCAGTAACAATTTGGAGAACTAATTTCTAGAAAAATTGAACTCCAAACAAGCAAAACAAAACCCTCAAGTGATCTCTCAAATTCATTTCATTACTTTTTATAGTTTTATGGAGACACAGTAATATCCATTCATTTATGGAGTATAGGTGGCTCTTTTGCTACAGGGGACTGGAAGGGAGTTTAATTTAATAGGTCATGTTAAATCTCACCCACTTGAAAAGGTATCCAGTCAAAATAGGTCATGGGTTGGCTGAGGTGATAAATAGCAGGAAATTAGAAAAGCTACCAGCCAGGCAATGTTTTCTTTGCCCCCTCCCTACCTCTGCCCAAACCGATGGTAACACAGCAGGAATTTCAGCCATGAGGGATGTCTATCACATGAAGCCATGGCCAGGGAACAAAGAGAGCCAAGAAGACATTTGTTGCTTTGGTATAGTCCTAGACAGACCCAGCAACAGGTCACAGAGCAGCAAGCCCCAGTAAGGGTACACGGTGACAGGATTCTAGCTGTGTATTTCAGACTAGGAAAGCATACGCTGAAAGAGAACTCACAGGAACAAGCAGACCATGCATCATACACTGAAGGTGAGCAGATGGTGATGGTCAAAACAAGGACATCATATCTGACCAGGCATCAAGGCACAGGATTACTGATGTTCACAGGTAAAGGAAGAATCCAGGGGAAGGACCTGGACCCACCTACTTAAAACACTACAAGAATAGTAAAGCTGGTATGGCACTTGCCTTGCACATGACAGACCAGGGTTCCATCACCTGCATCCTATATGTCTCCCAAATCCTTCAGGAGTGATCCTTAAGCACAGAATCGGCAGTAAGTTCTGAGCATCGCTGGAATTGCCCCAAAATAGGAATTGTTTTTAAACCTGCATTGTAAACTTTTTTTCTTAAGCATCTAAATTTTGTATAAAAACTTTTTATACACTTCTCAGGAACCGATGAACTCATCTTGTTGCTAACATTTTCATTAAGAGGTCAGAACGGAATGGATATGATGATGAGTACTTAGTCGTTGGAAAGACTAAAAACAGTAACGGGACTGGAGAATGCTGAAATGACTTAGTGTTTCTCAACCATTTCCCTATACCACTTGTTTACTTCCTGCTGCATAAATGTCCTACCAATAAGCTTCCTAGTTTTCCATGACTAGCCCGTGCCATCCACAGCATACTCTGGAAAAATATCTCCCTAAGTGCCAACTGTCAGGAAAATTAGGATGACCATGTGACTCCTGGTCAGACTCTGTTGGACTGGTGGCTCCAGCCCACACAGAGTGCCCAAGATGTTCAGTAGTTCAGACTCCAGCACTGGTCCCTGCCAGGGCCAAGGCGTCCATCACTTCTGAGGCCCACCCAAGAGGCACGGTGACACCTGCAGGTCAGCCTGGATCAGAGGGGCAAGTGCACCAGCAGGCTGAGTATAGCGTGAGGCTTCCTCCTAACCAAAAAATGTCCGCCAGTCTCCAACAACTCAGGACCAAGTTTCCCGAAAAAATTAAACCACACAAAGTTAGGTATGTCCATGTGCTCAAGGCTAATTAATGGCTCTGCACTCATTGGCCACTCTTGGCATGGTTCAGGAAACTATATGGGTTCTATGGACTGAACCCAGGTTGGCCACATGCAAGGCAAACAAGCACCCTAACAGCTATGCTATCTCTCCAGCCCTATCCCCAATTTCATGTATTTGTATTTAACTGTCCAAAGCTTAAAATGAAAAGAAAAAATATGACACTAAAGACCTGGTTCTGTGATTTAATGAGATAACCAATATTCGTGAACTCCCAGTAGTGTTTAGTGATTTAGTCTTACATGAATGGAGACAAGAAACACCAAAGGCACAAATAAGATGTCTACATAGTAATGCATACTAAAATACCAAAAAAGGAAATAAAAGGTGCTTGTATTACAGAGAAAATGGAAGGAACCAAAGAAATGATAATAAAATCAACATTCCCAAGAAGATAAAACAAAAACATAACTTATATATGAAGTAAAACACTATAATGACCACACCGGATATTTACAGAGTTAATAGTTCAGAGACTCCAGACATGGGGCAGAGCTGCTACCAGCTCTCCCTGTTCCCAGCTGCTCACGAGGCGCCCTGGAGGAATGGTAGGTTCTAACCCTTGCCCCGCCACCCCAACAGAGCCTCACAACAAGCCAGATGACCCCCCCACCCACTCCATGAGGGCTGCCATTTTCCACATTTGGACTTCCCTCTTGTCAGAACTCCACCCAGCAGAGGAGCCTATAACAAACAGCCTGGATCATCAACACCCATCCTGCAGCAGTTTTTTCAATCCGGTCCAGGTATGCTGATCCAGAGACTCACAGACATGGGCAGAGATGCTACTTGCTCTCCCTGTGCCCAGCCGCTCACGAGGCACCCGGGAGGGATAGCAGGTTCTAGCCCTGGCCCGCCACCCCAGCAGAGCCTCACAACAAGCCAGACAACCCCCCCCACTCCATGAGGGCCGCCATTTTCCACATCCGGACATCCCTCTCGTCAGAACTCCACCCAGCAGATGAGCCTATCACAACCTGGCTCACGCGGCCTCTTGTGGTTCATCAATAAATGCTATATTTAGAGGTGACTACAAGAGTATGCCACCCACATTGCAAGCCTGCCTGGCAAGCTGCCCATGTCGTATTTGATATGCCAAATACCAGTAACAATTATATTAGGTCATTACCATGACCTAATATAATGGTTTGAGGCTCTTTATTTTCCTGGAGCAAGCAGATGCCCTTGGGCTCTACTAGCATGAGACAGGACATATGGAGATATTACTGCTGCCCACTCGAGCAAATAGATGATGAATGGGAAGATAGTGATAGTGAATAGTTCTTCAAAACAATGTTAAGAATTAAAACTGTACCAGATGACGTTTCCTTAGATAAAAATATTTACATAAATAGAGTTAAATAAACATATTAACAATATAGCAAAGCTAAATATTTCTTTCAGAAAGAAGCAAGAAAAAGGAAAATGATGGCCAGAGGAGAAGGAATGCAAGAAAGAGTGAGGAAGAAAAGAAAAGAAAAAAGGAAATGGAGTTAGAAAGGGAACACACACACACACACACACACACACACACACACACGAGTGAGGAAGGAAAGGGGAAATGGAAGAAATAAGCATAAATTAACCTAGATGCTGTATAAGAAAAACTTCAGGGTAAAGGTTTTCAGAATCGAGGCTTATCCCATACAGCAGGAAGATCAGGAGAGGGATGAAATGTCAGACAGCTCTAGGGGGAGAAACAATAAACTTCAAAGGATAAACAATAATCGGAGAAACTATTCTAATAATCGGAGCTCCACCCTCGGAGGGCCCCACCTGGACCATGCCCAAGGTGCAGAAAAGGAAAACATTGGGCCAGAGACTGTCGGTCTTGGAGGCGAAGTCAGCCTCAGGCTTCATCTGGACAGATAACCTGCTTTAGCTGCGGAAAGAAGGGACACACCCGTAGAGATTGCCCATCTTCTAAAACTATCAATACAGGGCAACATTCTAATAATCCCTTTATAGGAAATGTTACATGGACCCCCTCCCAGGTTCCACAAGCTCCGCAGGCTCAAATAACATCTATGCCTCCCCTAATGCGGGAAACTGGGTGGGGGGCCAGCCCCAGGCCCAGCTGAATCCAGGGGCACTCTCCTTCATTCCACCTGCCCAGTATCCTCCGAATCAGAATCCACAGAATTACAGTCAATAAATGCTCTCTGGCCTACCCCATCAGGCAGCGGCAGTCTCGACATTCTTTGCCCTAAGACTGTCACAATATACCAAGTCAAGACCCCTACATGCTAAAAACAGGGATAAAAGGACCTGCTCCCCAGGTAGTATGGGTTTAATTCAGGGGAGCGATTGGCTGAAATTTAAGGGAATTATGGTGCATTTCAGACTTCTGGATCCTGAATCTCATGGAGAGATAATACTGTCAATATCTCTGCCAACTAAATGGACTTTTAAAAAAGGGGAACCACTTGCTAAACTATTATTATTTTTTGAGGATCCGTGTAGTCAGTCCGAACACCCTACAGCTGGTGGCATAAACAGTACCAACCATTCTGCCAACTTCATTGTTGGTTATGCAGCCACACAGAACCAAGCCCACCAGCCACCTGCTAACTATCTAGTTGGGTACACTGCCAGAATTTCTCAGGCCAAGCGGCCGGTTATACCATCGAAATTTATAAAAGGAAATTCAAAGGCATGTTGGATACAGGGGCAGACATATCCATAATCTCCACCAAGTACTGGCCCTCTAACTGGGCCCTAAAGAAAGTGTCCCATAGCCTGAGCGGGGTAGGCAATATCTCCTCCTCTCTTCTCCGACAGAGTGCCAGGTGGCTGCCGTGTATTGGCCCTGAAGGGAATGTAGCCATGGTCCAGGCTTATATAGTCCCTATGCCTTTAACTTTATGGGGGTCGAGACATGCTGGAGCAGTGGGGGGCAGTAATCCACATACCTCATCCAATTCCCCGTCGAGCACCAATTCCAGCTCTCCATAATAAGCCTAACACCTGGAGTAACCCTTTTTAATTGGGGCCGCTGTGGTTAAGCGCCCACCACCTATCCGTATTCAGTGGAAGTCTGACAAACCTATATGGACACCACAGTGGCCCCTCAATACCAAAAAGTTAGAGGCGCTAACAAATCTAGTGGAAGAACAGCTGAAATTAGGACATACTGAGGAAACGTTTTCAGAATGGAATTCTCCTGTTTTTGTAATACAGAAAAAATCAGGCAAATGGCGTTTGCTGATTGACTTAAGGAATGTAAATTCTACTATGGTCCCCATGGGAGCCCTACAACCTGGGCTCCCCTCTCCAGCAGCTATTCCTAAAGATTGGCCGCTAATTATCATAGATTTAAAAGACTGCTTTTACAGCATACCTATCCACCCAGATGATCGGAAAAGGTTTGCATTTTCAGTCCCTTCCATTAATCATAAAGGTCCTTTACGTAGGTTTCAGTGGACAGTATTGCCCCAAGGGATGACTAATTCACCTACGATGTGTCAAAACTTTGTTGATGAGGTTTTTGCGACCTATTCGTGCTAAATTTCCTGGTGCATACATCATCCACTACATGGATGATATCCTGCTAGCTTGTGATAATTCCAGAGATCTCCAGAATTTATATAATGATGTAATGACAGTTTTACCAGAGGCTGGCTTACAAGTAGCTCCGGAAAAAATTCAGATGCAGCCTCCATATGAATATTTGGGCTATGCTCTTGACCGCACTACAGTGCGTCCTCAAAAAATTTCCATTAGTCAGAAAGGGCTCAAAACCTTGAATGATTTTCAAAAACTGCTGGGGGATATCAACTGGGTGCGCCCCTCCCTTGGTATTCCTAACTGTGAGCTCAGTAACCTGTTCCACACCCTTGAAGGTGATCCTGCTTTAAATAGCCCAAGGCAGCTAACTCCTAAAGCTCAGAAGGAATTAGATTTTTTCATGGATCGGCTTCAAAAATCTTACCTCTCCAGATTTAATCCCGGAGAAAAGGTATGGTTCTTGGTCTTCAACACTCCCGAGTCTCCAACTGCTGCTATAGCCCAATTATCTGGACCGTTAGAATGGGTTTACTTACATAACAAGCAGAATCCTACTGCTACACCTTACCTTGAGATGATAGCTAAACTCATAATTAAGGGAAGATCAAGAACCCAAGTATTACTTGGACATGATCCCCATGTAATTGTACTACCTGACCCTAAAAAAGAAATTGAAGCTGTTTTACCACTCAGTGAAATCCTTCAGAGAGCTTTAGCAGATTTTTCAGGAGAAATATCTTATCATTACCCAGCTGGAAAAACCTGGGAATTTCTGAAAAGGACACCTTTTGTAATTTCCACCATTGTCCGCTCCTCTCCCATTCCTGATGCTCCAGTGTATTATATTGATGGCTCCTCATCAGGAAGGGGTGGAATTACAGGTCCTTCGTTGACCACTACTGTACATACAAATTATAAATCTGCCCAACAACTGGAACTCGCCACCCTGATACATTTACTATCCCATGTATCTGGCCCATGTAATGTGGTGAGTGATTCTGCATATGTAGTTGGTTTATTTCCTGGAATTGTCACTGCTTCTTTAAATGCCCATAATCCTATAATTCAGGAGCTACTCCATAAACTACAAGATCTCCTCCGAAATAGAACATTCCCTATATACATCTCCCACATCCGTTCTCACAGCCGACTCCCGGGCCAATGGTTCGCGGAAACGAAGCAGCAGATCTCTTGGCAGCACCAGTATTTAAATCAGCTGAGGAAGAGCACCAGACTCTACATACAAATGCCCGCCGCCTTCATGTACACCATGGCATCCCATGGAGACAAGCTAGACAAATTGTCCAGCAACTGTCCTGTCTGTGCTCCTTTACATTGTACATCTCATGTAGCAGGAGCAAATCCTCGAGGTTTACAGACAAACCAATTGTGGCAGATGGATATAACTCATACTAACTTATTTCCCAACAAACCTTTCCTTCATGTGGTCATCGATACATATTCCCGGTTCATATGGGCTGTTCCTATGACGTCTGAAAGAGCTAAATCTGTTTGTTCATTTTTACTCCAGTGCTTCTCCGTCATGGGTATTCCCCATACCATAAAAACAGATAATGGTCCTGCTTACACCAGCAAAACCTTCAAATCCTTTTGCGAGGAATGGCAGATCAAACATATTACAGGAATTCCATATAATCCACAAGGACAAGGAATAGTTGAACGTGCCCACAGAACGCTTAAAACTCAGCTATTAAAGCAACGAAAAACAAGTATGCCTCCAATGGATTCTTTATCTTTAACATTATTCACCTTAAACTTCTTAAATATACCTCAAGGAGATCCCTATACCGCGGCTGAACGTCACTTTCAAGAAGATATGCAAACTCAAAAAACAGTCAATTCACCTATCTGGGTGAAAATTGATGATAAATGGATTGCAGGTCACCTCCTCATTCTGGGAAGAGGCTATGCTTTCATTTCTACAGACGATAACCCTGCCAAGAAACTCTGGGTTCCTCTGCGACTTGTTAAGACTAGAATTCTCCAAGAATCAGAAAACAACTAATTCTTTCAATATAAAGTCTTAAATTTTAAATTGCAAGTTGCTGTTTAAACTTCCTGGATTGGTTCATTTTAATAATGATCTTGTTTTGCAGTCTGTAATCATGGTTCATGTCTAATATCTTGCCTTACAGCCTAAATATTTTCTTTCTTACAAAAAAAAAGGGTGGAAAAATGGGTGGACTCTGAATATAGTGCTCATTACAAAAATGTTTGCTAAATCAATGAAAATTTGTTTTTCTAATGATTCTGTTCACAGGATGAGATATTCGAATCCAATAAACTTGCGCTACAGTGTTCAATACTCCGAGACTCCTAAAACAGTGCACGCTAAAAATTTAATAATTTGCAAAACTAATTTTTCCCAATGCTCTAATCACAGGAAAAGACACTTTCTCACCATCATTTGCCGGCTTTATATTCATGAAGCGCTTGACTTGTTACCATTTATCACCCTAAATGGGTCACATATACAGCTGTAAGATATTGATCGATCAAATGTATGTGTGCGTGTGTGTGCATGTGGTGGCCACCATTATGTTTGTGATTAATGTTGTGTCTATGTTATGTCTCAACTACTACCTTCTCAATTTCTGACCACTACAAACCTCTATTACATTCATCAACTCCACTGCTGATCCACTAGATTTATCAATTTTAAAATCATCAATTCTCATACTTATTTCCCTGCTCCACCCATGTTGGAGCTTCTTTATGTTCTTCTCTCCATCCCAGACTTGGATCCCTACAAAGCCTTAAAATCTCTACTTGTGATTAACCTCGAAAAGTGTTTTTGTCTCGCCTAAGCTACAGGTACAGTTACCGGTGCCAGTGTCCACTTGCTAAAGAAGCCCTGCAAGTCGCCCACACCGATGTTCCAGACACCTGCTCCAGCGCTCAAGACTCCTGTTCCAGAGTTCAAGATACCACACCGATGTTCCAGACACCTGCTCCAGCGCTCAAGACTCCTGTTCCAGAATTCGAGATACTTGTTCCAGTGTTCCTGAGACCCGATCCAGTGTTCCTGACAATTCAACGAGTTCCTGATCGCTGCTCTCCAGAGACTCATACTCATATGATCACCGCTATTGCTGTTCCAGAAGTAGCCCCACAGACTTTGTTCCAGACACCCGACTTTACATAAAATATAGCAAATTGACTCTCACAAATTATGGACAGTGCGAACTATAGTCCGTTATAATCAGACAGCTAGAAACACTTTGTCTTGAACTTTGCTTTGGGTCCAAAAAACAAGTTAGGATCCTAAAGTAACATGTATTATCATTTTGTAATTCGAATTGTTTTTTCTTATCTTAATTTTCTGTACATTACTAAATATTTCTTACCTTTTCAATTTTTATTAGTAAACTAATCAGGGGGAGTTGTTGCAGGACTCCTTTAAGGGCCGCTGCATTAGCACACTAAAGGGCCTAGGTGAGGTGCAGGGAGGGATTATCTAAGGACATTTAACACTCCCTGCTTTCCATAACAATGGGAGGAAGGTCTGAGTTGCAGGAGTATAAACCAGCCGGTTTTCACTCTCCCGCGCTTCTTTGGGGGCTTTTGCTCCCTGTGAGCGGTTCGCCCTGCTTGGAAGTTTTTCTTCTCCTTTCCCAAAGCCTTTACACGTGGTGGTCGCCATCTTGGCCTACACGTGGCTGGGGTTCTAGCCTGGAATCCTAAGCATCGGGTTTTTCCTTTTGCTGATTTGTATGCCTGAACCTGTGATAAGTAAAGCCTTTTAAAACTGCATCGGATTCCTGAGTGTTCATCCATTCCTCGCCCGGCTTCGGGGTAGAAGGGAACTCGCTTCCCGGCACTGTCGGGGACCCCAGCGGAGCGCCCGACAAGGTATGATAGATACAAGAAATGAAAATAAAAGAAAAAGGAAAAAAGGATATGAGGTCATTCTTTTTTAAAAATATATTGTATTATACCACCATGAGATAAACAATTACAAGAATGTTCATGTTTGGGTTTCGGCCACACAGTGTTCCAGCACCCATCCCTCCACCAGTGCCCATTTCCCACCACCAATGTTCCTGATTCCCTCCCCCTCCCTTAGCCTGCCTCTATGTCAGGTTCTTTATCTCTTTTCTCTCTTTCTCTCTTTCTCTCTCTCTTTCTCTCTTTCTTCTCTTACATACTGTGGATTGTAATACATATACTTAGAGGTTATAGTGTATATCTTTTTGCCTGTATTTAATACTAAGTTCTATGAGGTAATAGAATTTTGACAATTATTGGCATACTGTTCCCTTCTCTGAGGTCATTCTTATAGCACACACACACAAAAAAAAAAAAAAACTTTCATTACTCTTAGGTGAAAAATAAAGTTCACAAAATACAAGTACACAAAATGAACAAGGTGCACCTCTTGATTTTACAAGTTAATCCCTTTTGCATAATCATGTTAATGAAGAATCAAAATGTATTTAACTATTTGAGATGGGGAGAATACAGCTGGCAGTGCTCAGGAGCTAGTCCGTAGTCAATGCTCGCTGGGACTCCCAGCATGATCAGGGACCAGTCTGAATGAAGGATCAAATCCAGGGCTTCTGCATACAAAGTACATAGAGCAGACTTAACAACCTCACCAAGAGATAACCAAAAACACTAGAAAGTACTGCTAGGAAGGTGGTAAAAATGGCAATTTTCAACATTTAGCATAATTTTACATTTCACTTAGGTTGGTTAGGTAATAATTTAACTTGAACATTTTTCATTTTAGATATAAGAGTGACACCCCTGTAGGAAAATGCACTCTACCTGATGAATTGATGATTTTATAGCATATGACAACTTTCCACAAATTATGTTAGAAATAAATAAGTAAAGACTCTTCTAAACATCTCTTGAGAATTGTGAAGACAGTGATAGCCCTGAAGGCCTTGAGAACTTTTGAAAATACAGACTAAAATAAAATTCAAAATCTTTCCTATATTTTCTTTAATCAGCTCCTATGCTATAACTAATTCGAGAATTTGTGAAAATTCAGACCGTAATAAAATTCAAAACTCTCCTATATTTTTTAATGAGCTCTTGTGCTATAACTAATTCTGCCATTTGACAGGCTCAGAGTCTAGAAGTTAACATGTAGAATTTTTTGTACTAAAAAAAAGTAAAAACTCTTCTGTTTGGGCACCAAGATGTCCCAGGTGTGCTGAAACTCAGAGCTTCATTTTTCATTGCGTTTTGGCCCTTAATTCAATTCTGTGACTCAGCATGCCTCAAAAATTTGATCTGTGTCTGTCCAAATGCTGCTGGTAGTCTAGTGAAAGATTCAATATTGTTTATTGGCAAATATGTCTCCAAAAAGTTTTAATCCCCTTATCTTTCCATTACTTGTTTGGCAAGCAGACTAATCTAATATGGAGTCAGAGTGAGTCAATAAAGAAACAATTCTAAATAAGAGGAAGGAAACTTGTCAACTTATGGAGTCTTGGTAAAATATCTTAAACTATATTTTCAAACTTTTAAGGATGGTGAGTGGTGAGATTCAGTGTTTTGGTGACTTGGGATTTTTATATGTTTTGTCTTTGTTAATAATTGCAAGTCAGATGATTGTGATGCAGTATATTTACTGTGCCTCATTTACAGTAGCTTAACTTTTAGAACAATTCCAATAGAGAACTAATAATTATGGAAGCTAGTATAAGTTCTGTCATTTACTTGATATATTTAAATGTATGTAATAAATACCTTAAAGCCTTGTTACGCATGAATGACCTAAGTAAAAATTCACTCCTTAAGAAGTTAGAGTTAATTATCTGTGCTACAAGTGCAGGGTTACCGCAAGCTTTTAAGCCCTTAAGTGGTAAGTTCAGCAATTAAAAAATTTCCTCTCAGGAAAATGACTCATATCTGATGATTATTTGCAGAGTATATGCTCTTCTTCATTTTGACCTTGATTGTAATAATTAAATAAATCCACACCGGACCTGAAAAATTCAAAGGAATTGAGCAATTAATATTCTTCAAGGTTAGATACAACCTTTAGCACTAGTCTTTCATGTACCACACATTTTTAGTATTAGATCTCAGTATGTTGTTGCTCAGGTGTAGTAATTCAATAAAGTTTTGAAAGTTTGCAGTAGGGTTTTACTTATAGTCATTCCAGGAATAGCTTGTTTCTTGATCTCTGTATAACTGCATACTGCTTAAGGAACTTCTCAAAGTATTCTAAGTGGCATTGCATACTAAAGTGGTGAAGTAAATACATAGCAGTAAAGCAGGAACTTTAGACCAAAGAGGAAAATCAGATAGTATCATTGTCTTCCTATTAACAAGGATATAGCGAACAAGGAAACAAGTCAACAATTCATTAGCTCCTAGGTATCCCTGTGTTTGCACTACAGTTGCCCAGAGCCTCTGCATCTGCCCTGGATTGCCTTCTGCAGGTCACTTTGTAGATATGAGGGTAGTTTAAACGTGGTAGTTTATCTGACCTTGTATTCTGTACTGGCTGGCATAAATATTCTCTCAAATCATCGTGGGACTGACTAGCTAGATATTAACGGCATATTTGCATGGCCATGTTGGATCTCTAAGTAATTAGGTCAGAGAGAAATGTTGTTTGCCTCCAAGCAAGCAAGCATGGCTCCCTGATAACTCAAAAGGCAACTAAAATACAAAACTACCAGAAAGTAAAGACAATACTCTTGTGAAGGCTTGGAGAAATATTTAACTGGCATTAGTATAGTCTTTGGTACAGAGGCATGCCCTCTCAGAAACCCCTTCTCTACCCTGTAAAGGCATCTCCTAGGCAGATCTTGGCTCGCGACTTTGTCATGTAAAAGGGCCTAGGTGAAGTCCTGGGAGAAATTACCTGAGGGCATTTAACCCTGCTGGCTTCCCATAAAAGTGGGAGGTCTGTGTTGGGGGGGGATAAAACTAGTCTGCTTCCTCTCTTTCTCTTTTTGGGACTCACACTCTTCTTAGGTCGCTCTCCCTCTTTCTGTTGGTACCTTGTCTTTGTCTCCTCTCTACAGGGCCTTAACACGTGGTGGCTGCCATCTTGGCCTACACATGGCGGGGTCATAGCTGGGTATCCTAAGCACAGGGTTTTTCCTATTGGTGATTTGTATGCCTGAACCTGTGATAAGTAAAGCATTTTATTTATTTTTTTGTTTGTTTGTTTGTTTGTTTAGCTTTTTTGGGTCACACCCGGCAATGCTCAGGGGTTTCTCCTGGCTCTGCACTCAGGAATCACTCCTGGCAGTGCTCGGGGACCATATGGGATGTCCGGGGTTGGGGGTACATGCAAGGCAAATGCCCTACCTGCTGGGCTATCACTCCGGCCCCAAGTACAGCATTTTAAAACTTCGCCAGATTCCTGCTTCTTTCTCCATCCACCAGCTGCCGATCCCCTGTGGCAAAGGGGATTCCTGACCCTGCTCCTGGATTCTGTGCAGGGCGCTGCAGCATTTCCCTGCATCCCTGAAATATTTTTATTCCATTATTAAATTTTAATCACTTAAGAGGCATTGTGAAGGATATTAAGTTTTAAAAGTAATGACATACATACTCTATAAGTAGGGATGGATGAATTCAGTTGCTTAATTATACACATTTGATTTAGGAACATGGATAGCATTGTGGCAATTTCTGTCATTTTCATTAAAGTTATACTGCAAAAGAAATTCAGATCCTCTCATCTGATATGATCCACTTGAAGTAACTTCTACCCCCACCCCATGCGTAAGACTCCAGTACTACTTTACTCACCATTATTACTTACCATTATGCTCCTTGTAATAATACAGTATCTAGAATATAACATGGGATCAATAATACTTAAGATATAAATGCATTCCTATTATACAGATATAGAACTAATTTAGGAAGGCATAAAGTCACACTCGTAAGAAAAGGAAGAAGTGAATTTGAATGTAAGTTCACAGGCTCTGAAATCTGTTCACTTAATCAGCAGAACCATTCCCTTTATCATAATAATTTCAAATAGTCTGATACAATGAGTTTTAAGGACACAGGTTTATCCATTCTTTCCTTTTAGTTTTAACAGTTTTTTACAGTTTGGAATAGCAATTATTATCTCAACACAGTGACAAGTGGCTGTGTCAACAGCATGCACTCCACTAATTCCACAGCACAATTCTAGATAACTGTCGAAGATGGCTACAACATATGATTGACAGGTAAGCATAACTAGTGAATCAAAATATTTTAGGAGTCAAATTATTCTCCATTTTACCCAACAGCTGACAAAGTCACAGTTGGCAACTGTGAAGGAATTGTTTGCCTCTTGCAGGTGGCAGAAGAGATTTAAATGACAAATGTGGAAATTCGGTTTTCAGCTGTTCCATAGTTTTCCTATGTTAGCCAAGAAAGAAGTGGAATTTCTGTTGGCTTGATTTCCTGAGATTTTATATTTGATTCAAATGAGTTCAAATTAGAGGTAAAACTTCCCAAGTAAAGGGAAAGCCTATATGGCATTTCCTTTTTCGCCTCTGTTGTTTTATGTCTAGACTAAGTTACATTGAATTTGCTACAAGACTGACTGAATAGGCTGTGGTTAACTGATTTTTTGGGGGGTCACACTGGGTGATGCTCAGTTGTTACTCCTGGCAGTGCTCATGACCATATGGGATGCCAAGAATCGAACCCTGCTCTGCTACATGCTAGACAAACACCCTACCATTGTACTATTACTCTGGCCCCACCAAGTGATTTTCTTTCTTTTTGTTTTGTTTCATTTTGAGGGGGAGCCTCATACCCAGTGTTGCTCAGGGCTTACTCCTGGCTCTACATTTAAGGACTATTTCTGGCTGGCTAAGCAATTTTCTAAATGAGCTTAATAACCTTCTTTTATATTCTCATCACAATTTTTTTTAATGCTAAAGTCAGATCTTGAGTCATTCATTTGGCTGGAAGTCTAAGGTTCCTAAACATACAGAAAATAAGGATGTCTAGAGCCAGAAACATGGCACGAGGGGCAAAGTTCATGCTTTGCCTATGGGAGACCCATGTCTGTTCTCTAGCACCCCTAAGCACCATCCAGAGTGAGTGATTCCCCAAGGCAAAGAGCTAGCATTTTCCCTCAAGCATGACCAAGAGTGGCATTAACCACATCTCACAAATTATGTTGTACATCTAGAAAGTTGATTTTGTTAAGATTGGCCTCTATGATAAAACTGCTAGTGATATTTTTTAAATTGTAATTGATCATCTTTTCATTTCCTTTAGTTACATTATTAGATTTGAGTGGTGGTATTTGCTCATCAATACTTGATAAGGATCTATTGCTATACTTCCTTTTTACTTCAACCCTACAGTGGTGAAGAAAAGATCTGCTACAAAAATTTTAAATAATATTGAAAATAAAAATAGAATTGGATAAGAAGCAGCAAAATCAATCCAATTCCAAGCTAATACATATGATACAATTCTTGTCATAAAATTAACATAGAAGTATATAAAATATTTCATGTATAATTTTATCTAGATGGGTGTATGGTCAGAGATATTCTCTTAACAGCAATAATTTTAAAAGCAGAAAAGGCCTATCCTAACCAAGTCACATGGATTCAGTGAAGTTAGGCATGGTGAAGTATGTGTGTAGGTATGTTGTATAGTATATATATATAGGTATTATATATAGGTATATATAGGCATATATAGGTATATACATATATACCTATGTATATATAGGTATGCATATACACATACGTGTATATATGAACATATATGTATGTGTATGTATATACATATATATACCTATGTATATATAGGTATGTATATATACATATATATGTGTATATACATACATGTATGTATATATGTATATATATAATTGCTTTAACTAGCTACTGCAACTTTTGTGTCTTACTAAGTGTGTCACTTCGGTGCTACTCTCTCTCCATTATAAACTTTCTGTGTCACTCTCCATTATAAACTTGAGTATTTCGAGGGATATTCTCTACTTCAAAAGAACAACTACTTTATAATAATGAAATAGTAGTTGAGCCTCTCAGACTGTGATTGCCTGTTCTTGTATTTCTCATGATTACTTGTAAACCTTGGAGCTGGACCAGACATCACCCGGAATCTCCATTAGTAATCCATCCAACATTAGTGACGATTCTCTTTTGTCACAAACATCAAGAGGTGTATTATATGAGATACCAAAGGTTATTACATCAAAAAGCTTTTCCTGTTATAACTGACAGCTAATGTTTCATGTAAGAGATTACTGTCACTGTATCACTATATCACTGTCTTCCCGTTCATCATCGATTTGCTCGGCGGGCACCAGTAACATCTCCATATGTCCTGTCTCATGCAAGTAGAGCCCAAGGGCACCTGCTTGCTCCAGGAACATAAAGAGTCTCAAACCATTCCATCAGGTCATGGGAATGAGGTCTATAATTGTTACTGGTATTTGGCATATCAAATACGACACGGGTAGCTTGCCAGGCTCTGCTGTGCGGGTAGCATACTCTCTAAATCCAGCGTTGTAAGAGATTATATGCTTTCTAATTCAAATATAACCTTTATTTCCCTATCCTGATAGATTCCATTCATATAACAAATATTTGCACAAAAAAACAACTACCTACTACCTAGACTTAAGAGTCAGGAATTTCTTGGCCAATGGAAAAGAAGAAACTGTCCTTCCCTTTCACAAGATTAGATAATTTCATGAACGTCAACACAGAAGAATCACAGATTTGATGTGCAGTCCCATATACATCCCATATACACTGAGAATTTATATACATGCTTTCCATATACTTTCTTAAAACAATATTCCATTGCGTTGCTTAAAGCTTTGTGAAAGGTTGGTTTTCATTTATGTTTTTATTTGAAGCACACTGAATTAAAATACTGTTCATATAGAGTTTCAAGCATGCAATATCGGACCACATCCTCTAGGCTCTGCATCCCTCCACCATTGTTTCAGGGTACACTTTCAGACATTTCCCAGCTCTCACTGGTAACGTTTTCTTTTTAAGTTGTGTGTAATTTTACCTTTTATACAATCCACTACTTGTCTTCTCCTGGTTCTTGTTGCTGTAATTCTGACTGAGGGTCTCACACAAACACACACACAAACATGCACACACACACACATACCAGGGTCACACACTTTGTTGTGTTTTCTTTCTTTTACAGTTACATATGGCACTAACTGGGGGCCATACCAGCTTCAGGCACCACTCCAGAAAGCGCTCCAAGAACTATGCATTGCCAGAGATAGAACCCAGGACTCTTTCATGAAGAGCACTGCTATAACTTTTTGAAACATTTTTAATTGTTCCAATTCTAGTGCCTAAGATGTCTAAAAAACCCTGCATGTATTATTTCTTTTGCAACTAAGAATACCATTGCTACCTTAACTTGCAAAATGTTATCACAGAGTCTATTTGACAAGCAATACAGATTTCACATTTCTGATTCTAACAATCTGAAGGAAAGTGTTTTCAGTGATTTAACAGTATTGCTTGCAGATTTTCTATTGCTCCTAACAAATGACAGCACACTTTCTGTCAGGTAGAAAACAGCCAGCCAATCTAGGAGTATCAAAATGTAGTGAAGTGTAACATATCTTCTCTAGAAAATCACTGCAAAAGATATATTTTTTCAGAGACATACACAGAAACAAATCTACAAAATGGCTTTTTTTAATGGTAATTATTTTATTTTATTTTTAATAGTTTATTATACCACTGTGAGATATACAATTACATAGATATTCATGCTTGGATTTCGGTCATAGTGTTCCAGCACCACCCCTCCACCAGTGCCAATTTCCCACCACCAATGTCCCAGAGTCCCTCCAACACTCCCCTAGCCTGCCTCTATGGGAGATTCTTTATCTCTTCTCTTTCTCTCTCTCTCTCCTTTCTCTTACATATTGTGAATTATAATACATACACTTAGAGGTTATCATGTTTATCTTTTTGCCTGTATTTAATGCTTAGTTCTAGGTTGGATTTAGCACTTTCGACAATTATTAGCACACTGTTCCTTTCTCTGTCTTACCTAACCTCAGGTTCCCACACGTTTGTGGTAATTTCCAAGGTAATTTCCACCTTTGACAAGACCTCCAGATCCATGTTACACCTGACCTTGAATATTGATATCATAATATGCATATACATATATATATATATGTGTGTGTGTGTGTGTGTCATGCAAATAAATGCACTCTTTCACTCTTTCTATATCTGTCTTTTTTTTTTTTTGTTTGCTTTTTGGGTCACACCCAGCGATGCTCAAGGGTTACTCCTGGCTCTGCACTCAGGAATTACTCCTGGATCTCAGGGAACCATATGGGATGCCGGGATCGAACCCAGGCAGGCATGGGCCAGCCGCCTGCAAGGCCAACGCCCTACCCGTTGGGCTATCGCCCGGCCCCTATATCTATCTTTTTATTTCTGGCTAATTTCATTCAACATGATCCACTTCATGTCCATCAATTTATATGCAAATTTCATAACTTCATTTCTTCTAACAGCTGCATAGTATGCCATTGTGTAGATGTCACAAAGTTTCTTTATCTAGTCATCAGTTCTCAGGAACACAGGTAGTTTCCAGATTCTGACTATTGTGAATAGTGCTGCTATGAAAATAAAAGTGCAGATAGTGTTTCTGCTGTGTGTTTTTGACTTCCCAGGGTAGATCCCCAGGAGTGGTATGGCTGGGTCAAACGGGAGCTCAATATCTAGTCTTTGGAAGACTGTCCGTATAGTTTTCCAAAAAAGGGTGTCCCAGTCGACATTCCCACCAACAATGATGAGAGTCCCTTTCCTCGCATCCACAGCAGCACTTGTTCTTGCTTTTTTGGATAGGCGCCAGTCTCTGTGGTGTGAGATGATATCTCATTGTTGTTTTGATTTGCATCGCTCTGATGATGAGCATTTTTTCATATGCCATTTGGCCATTCTAATTGTCATTTTAATTTCTCATAAATTTCTTAATTATATTGATATTGTCAGAAATAAGATAAATCCCTAAAATTTGTGCCATAAGAGTTTTCAACAACAATCTATACAGTCCTCTCATTAGTTTTGTGTTTTCTTAAAATAAAAGGAAGATAAAGTTACCTTAGAAAGATACTCTATTGACATTACAGTTAAGATTTCTCTGAGACTTAACCTACTTTAGTTCTCCGTTGAAAATGTTATTGCTCATTAACTGAATTAATTGAAAATTGATATGATTCAGGTGATTCACAGTTTTAAATACTTTAGCCTACCACATTGAGCCATATTTCTCCTAACATCTACATCAGCCAGAGCCTGTATAATCAGGATCGATTTGTAATTTTTTACAAAGGCTGGAAATAAATGAAAATGGTAGAAAACTACCTTTTGTTGGATAGTGTCTACATTCTGGATCTTTGGGAATGTCTAATAAAATAGTTACTTAAAAAAAAAATAAAAGGGCACCGGAGCGATAGTCCAGCAGGTAGGGCGTTTGCCTTGCATGCGGCCAGCCTATGCCAGCCCGGGTTGGATTCCCGGCATCCCATATGGTCCCCTGAGCACTGCCAGGAGTAATTCCTAAGTGCAGAGCCAGGAGAAACCCCTGAGCATTGTCGGGTGTGACCCCCAAAAAGCAATAAACAAACAAATAAATAAATAAATAAATAAATAAAAGAATTATTTTTTGATAAGATACAAAACAAAATGTCAAACTGTCAGCTCTCTGAATAATTCAATAAACTGGAGTGTGCATACATACTTTGGGAGATCTGGGGTTCATTCCTGACACCAGATTGTCCCCTGAGTACCATCAGGAGCAACCCTGGTCATGATTTTTGAAGGGTGGACACTGAGCAACACAGGTATGGGCTTAACCAAAATTAAGGCATTGTAATATATGTTATCTCTGGTAGACAAAATTTGTGTGTCTACATACTCATTTGTGTGTAAAAGTGATTGAGAGAACACAAGATCAATTTCGACAGGATTTACTCCTTTTTGAGAAATTATTTTGCTTTCTAGTTTTCATTTCTATTGTTTTCTTTCTCAATTATGTAAAGTTCTAATAAGAATTTTACTTATTATTTTTCAGTCTAAATATAAACCCTTATTTTAGCAATTGAAAATTTCTTACTCATTGTAAAAATAAGTAAATGAAAGTATTTAAATATGTGAAAATTTTGCTTACTGCCTTAGGTAGAATTTCCTGTTTATGACAGGAAATTTTAAAGGGAGTTTTCCCTTTAGAAACTTCCATTGATACTACAACCTCACTCCACACACAGCTAGAAATCTCCAAGAGGACCAACAAACTGCAGTCATGATACCTGCCCACAGCCGCTCCGCCACCAGGTGAATTTAAAAAAAAAATTTTTTTTAAAGTGTAGGGACAATTTCTACTCTGTAAGAACATAGCAGTAATTTCTTTTACAAGGGGGACCAGATGGCCCAATGGTCCAGGTTGATATTTAATAATCCCTATTAACTTTTCTAAGAATATGTTTTGACCATATTTAGAATAGCAAATTATCTCTATCACAGCAATATAACTTAGATTATTCAGTATAGGCTCACAATAGGTCCAAACAGTACCTGAAATAATAATGATACAAATTTGCACTTAACAAGCCGGGAAAAACTTATGACTTTATCAATACCATTACTATTTATATGTTGCAATAATCAATACAATTAATGCTGGCTAGTAGAGCAGGCATAGGAGTAGGGGGGAGGGTAGGAAAGGATGGTCTTTGGTGGGGGCACACCGGTGATGGGACTGGTATTGAATGATGAATACTTGTAATAACTGTACTGTGAAAAACTTTTTACCTTGTAAATCACAGTGCTCAAATAAAGGGGAAAATGTTTTTTAATTGCATTGATAGGAGCCAGAGCGATAGTCCATCAGAAAGGGTGTTTGTCTTGCATGCGGCTGAGCCGGATTCGATGTCTGGCATCCATATGGTCCTCTGAATACTGCCAGGAGTAATTCCTTATTGCAGAACCAGGAGTAAGCCCTGAGAATAGCCATGTCTCTCTCTCTCTCTCTCTCTCTCTCTCTCTCTCTCTCTCTCTCTCTCTCTCTCTCACACACACACACACACACACACACAAACCAAGATTACATTGATATAGACTTTAAAGTCCGGGAAGATAAGTCAGAGGAATGGAACAATTGCTCTCAATGTAGGAGCCCTAAGTTGAGTTCCCATCACCAAATGGTTTCACAGATGCCACCAGGAGGTTACAACTCTCCCCAATCACTAAGTCAGGAGTCATATCTTAGCACTGTATGACTCCAAAACAAAAAAGCAAACAAGTGGAAAAACCCTAAATCTGAATATCTCTCTCTATATATGGAGATATATATATTGGAGATATGGGTATACATATAGCAAAAGAAAGTTTTAATTTGAAGATAGATCAGATCCACAGTATGACTTTATTATTCTAATACTTAAACACTTTGTGAACCTCTTTAACCTCCATTTCTTTCATCTTAAAACTGAAATGATGATAAATTCTCCTTTTACACAAAGATTCTTTGAAGATTAATCAAAATGACATTTTTTTCTTGGAGTTGGGGAGTTGCCTATACCTGGTGATGCTCAAGGGTTACTCCTAGCTCTGCACTCAGAAATTATTCCTGGCAGTGCTCAAGATACTGTATGGGATGCCAGTGATCTAAAGTTTGTTGACTGCATGCCAGGCAAGTGCCCTACCCACTGTGTTATTGATATAGCAGGAACAGAATGGTGGAGGCCAGGTTGCTTTAAATCTCTGTCCATCGATCAAGTAGTCAATCAGAATATAGAATGGGGTGGTTAGGGATTTGGTCACAGATAAAGGAAGTCCCCAGTCCCATCTTTCTCTGTCTCTGTCTGTCTCTATCTCTCTGTCTCTGTCTCTCTTCCTTTCTCTCTCTGTGCCCTCTGGACTCTCTCTCCAGATCAGGTAGGGCAGCATGTCCAGTACAGGTGGACCATGCAGAACCAGGCAGGGACAGGTACGGGCAGGGTCAGATGCTCAGGTTAGCTCAGGTGCAGGGCTTGGATGCCCAGGCAAGGTACTAAGCACAGAAGTCTCACTCATATGTACAGGAGCATGCATGGCTGGATACTGAGGAAAGCAGGGACAGAATGGCAGAGCTGCTCGAGTACCATTAGGAGGCCCAGCAAGGTATAACCCAGGTAAAGATTACAAAGATCTCTCCCATGTTCATGTGACACTGGCCAGAAACTGAGAAAGCATACACAGGACAGAGTGAGAGACAAGCACAAATAGGACTTGCCCATCCCTCAAGGGAGGCAAGCAGACTGCATGGGACAGGACAGGGAAGACGTCCACAGGACTAGGCAGCCACCTGGGACCTGGAACCATGTATCTTTTCTGTACAATAAACTCAATCTGACTTTCCTATGCAAATATTTCACACAATTCTCAAGAACCCAAGTGCACAGTAAAATCTGCTTTTGCATAATGCTATGACTCCAGCCCCCAAATGGTATTTATACAGTGTCTGGTATAAGGCCTAACACACAATAAATAGATATTATCTAACTTTAGCAAATAGATGTTAGATAATTTTAGCATTTAGATCATATTTCACCCAGAAAGAAAGATAGATGATAGAAAACAGATGATAGATTTGTAGTAGTTTTAAAAAAGAAGAGTTTGTACAAATAGACTAAACAAAAAAGAATTAACCATATTTATCTAAGTTCAATTTAAAATAATTGTGTTAGCATTCTCAGTTGTTGATAATTCTTGAGTCAAAATCAAAAATTATTTTTACCAAAAAAACTTGTTTTAGGAATAAACTATTTCATTTACTTCTGTTACATTATAAAATACTTTTTGAAAATCAACAAATATAATATATAATCATGTTGACTTATAGGAAAAAACAACATATATATGACAAGTTGATCTATTGGTTAGTTAAAAGTCAAATTTAAGACCTACAAATCCAGTCATCTGAGACAGTAACTTTAATTACCACTTGGAGGAAAGTACTAGGTATCCAACTCTCCAAGTTCAGATCCACATGGAATATTAGAATGTTTTATCTGAGCTAAAAAAGCTTAGATTCTTAGTACATTTCTCCAAGAGGTGATTAAAGTCACTGTCACAGATGACTGGATTTGTAGGTCTTTAATTTGACTTCCAAGTTGCCACTGAATCATTAAAGGCTACACATGCCATTCCTTTAAATGTGGTCAATCTAGCTGAAATCTAAGTCATTAAATAGCAAACTCAACTGGGACAAATTCGGGCTATATTTGCACCAAGAAAGTTGTTTTGAAACATTTTGACACAAGTATTTCTTAAGGTTAAAAACTAAAAAATGTGAATGTCTTAGAAAAGACCTTCAATTGTGTCTGATGCACTGTAGAAAAGAACCCTTCAAAGGTTGAAAAACTCTGGTTTGACATAAGCACTCCACCTTCTCAATTGAGGACTGCAGCTAGTCAGATATAGGGACCCAGGCAATGAGTTTTGGTAAGGACTATTATCAAGATGTGGTCAAAACTTAACGTTAAATACAGGCAAAACGATACACATGATAACCTCTAAGTATATATATATTATAATCCACAACATGGAAGAGAGGGAAGAGAGAAAGAGAGAGAGAGAGAAAGATAAAGAGAGAAAAGAGATAAAAGAACCTGCCACGGAGGCAGTCTAGGGGAGAGGGGGGGAATCAGGGACATTGGTGATGGGCAATGGGCACTGCTGGAGGGATGGGTGCTGGAACACTGTATGGCGAAACCCAAACATGAACATATTTTTGATTGTTAAAACAATTAATTAATTTAAAAAGATGTGGTCAAAAAGGAATTTTCTGTCTCTGCTCCAACCCAGCCCCAGCACCCAAATGACCCAATCCAGAGTAAAGATCAGCCTGAGCTACAACTAAAGGTGACCCAGGACACAGCCCAAAACCAAAGATTAGACCCAAATAGGAGACAATTTAGCAGGGGGTGATAAGATTCTAAATGCAGACTATTACTAGAACTTAAAATTCTTTCTCCTTGACCACATCTTAACAAAGGACTTTCCCATTTATTTGCATGGCATAAATATATATGTACATATTATGATACCAATATCCAAGGTCAAGTGAAACATATATCAGGAGGTCTTGTCAAAGGTGGAAATTATCACAGGCGTGTGGGAGTCAGAGGTTAGGTAAGACAGAAAATGGAACAGGGTTCTAATAATTGTCGAGGGTACTAATGCCAACCTAGAACTGAGCATTAAATAGAGGCAAAAGGATACACATGCCAACCTCTTAATGTATGTTCTGTAATCCATAGTCTGGAAGGGAAGGAAAAGAGAAAGAGAGAGAAAGGGAAAGAAATAAAGAACCTGCCATGGAGGAGGGCTGGGGAAGGGGGAGGGAACCGGGGACGTTGGTGGTGGGAGATGGGCACTGGTGGAGGGACGGGTGCTAGAACACTGTATGACCAAAACCCAAATATGAACTTTTTAATTGTATATCTTTTTATTTGTATATCTCACGGTGGTATGATAAAATACTTAAAAAAAAAGGACTTTCCTCTACCTACGAAATCCCCGAGCCAGGATACTCTGCAAAAAAAAAAAAAAAAAAGGAATTGCCTGGTCCAACTGGAGCACATAATTCCTTTTTTTTTTAATATACTGGATTTGCCTCTTCTTTCTCCTCTCTTTCTCTCCTCTGTTTCATATCTCCTAAAAATGATCATTTTACAAAGAGATTTACAAGATAAACCCTAAACGTCTGTAGGGCAAGTCATAATGTGTAAGAGGAGAAGGAGAGAGGGAGAGAGGGGGAGAGAGAGAGAGAGAGAGAGAGAGAGAGAGAGAGAGAGAGAGAGAGAAAGTGCTTATATAGAGGCAGGCTGGGGGAGATGGGGGGGGGTATGTGGGAACATTGATTTTGAGAATGGGGCACTGGTGGAGGGATGGGTGCTGGAACACTGTATGACTGAGACCTAATTATAAACGACTTTGTAATTGTACATTTCACAGTGGTATAATAAAATAAGCAAATAAAAAGATTAAATAACTAAAAATGATCATTTTACTCCATCATTTGTTTTCTCTAGATATTCTTTACTGTGATATGAAAGCAGGATTTGAACCCAGGTGCACATCTGGATTAGCCTTCTTTTAAGGGCACATATAACCCTACCAATATATAAATACTGTATATGTTATAGACCTACCCAAAATTCAATTTAGTGATTTTAATAAAATACTGACATGAGATGAGCCACTTAGGTTTACTTCTCATTATGAGGAAAACAGACCCTTGTAGGCCCAACTGATAAGGGAAGTAGGCCCAGTTTCCCTGACTCTGTCATGAACAGTCAAGCAGCCAGGAAAATAAAAGCTGCTGAAGATGGGCTGAGATACCTGGACTCCAAGATATACTCCATCGAATCTTGAGATAATTCTCCTTGCTCTGTGACTACTGAATGTGCTCAGAATGTCCTTGAGACGGTCCAGACACTGCTTTGTAAAATAACATGCTTGAAAATTTCTACTTCTGTATTTTCCTGCCAGCTGCCAGCAAATTCCAAAATGCATCATGTCTAAATTATTACCAAATGAAGAAAACAAATTTATTTATATATATATATATATACATATATATAATTTTTGTTGCAGGCAGACAGGTAGAGTAGCCCTGGTAATGGACTTTAAAGAAATAATAAAACTTCCACTTAATAAAACCTAGTCCTGAAGTATCCCAAACGCATGATGAGCACATCTCCTTGACAGGCTAATCCTAAGCTCTCTGAAGATGAGAAACTGAGGCATCACGTAGATGAAGAGGTCATACTCAGGAGGGATCCTTCAGAAAAGGATCAACCACAGACATCTAATGGTTCCAATGAGATATGAAAGTATAATCAAAGATGCAAGGCTTTCCAAGGACAATACCCAGAATAACCTTAGAGTATAGAGCAGGCTAGGAAAAAACATTTGGAGGAATTATACATAGTCTCCTCCTAAAAGCTAACCAGGCTTCTTCTATTCAGAAGTCCATGTTCTTTCAAACACATATACCTTTCTTTGTCTCTCTTCACATCTTTCTAAGTAAATTTGATTCAATAAAATCTGTCTTGCTTCACCTTTTATCCTACTCCTGAAATTGTTTTCTGGGTGGACCTGCTTTTCTTTCTTATTTCAAGAATGTTCCAAGAATGCTGAGATGAGACCCACATCTGGATCTGGCGAGGCTCAGGTCATACAGTCTATGATGAGGTGTATCACAGTCCCCATAAATGATTCCCTTTCTTTAAGGCCATATCCCTAACTTGTCCTGACTTTTCCACTTGAAGCTCTATCACTATCAGAACAGGAACCCCAATACCAGTCCCCACACAAGATTAAGAAATTCACAGTGTTCTTCCAACAAGAACACTTCTCATGAGGTTTTGGTAAGGGTAGGACTCCAGTGAAGGTGGAGCTCTAGAGTCCACGTCTGAAGGGGCAATAGCAAGTGGAATAGTGACAAAACCTTGGGAATAACTGCACTGAAAAAAAAAAGGAAATGACCTTCTGCTTGCTGCTCCATCATCATGGTGAGGCTTGCCTCCAGCTGATATCCTGGGCCTATTCTGAAACTTTCTAAGTAAATTCAGTAAATGTTATCCTTCAGGGTAGATACCAGCAGCTGCTATACCCCAGCTGCCATAGTAAAGGCTCATACCACAGCTTCTAAAGCCATGCTTGTGTGGCTGCACAACAGATCTACTCAACAAATTTCATACTGCTCACGAGTATTCTTTGTGTCATTCTGTGAGCACATGCAGAGGAGAGAGAGAAGCGATTTCCAGCTTATCCTTCTGCACCTCCAGGAGGGTTTACTACAAAGATTTATCCCCAGCAAAGCAAAAACACTAGCAAACCAATGGGGAAAATACATGGAAGCCCATCATGCTCAATAAGCAAAAACAAGAACAAAATGAGAGGTGTGGCTGCGAGCTCCCAGCCACCACAGCCAACAGCCAGAAGAGAGACATTCTAGACCCACAGCTGTGCAGCTCGGCCCCATGTGGAGCGGCTCCCATGGAGTTCTGGAGGGCAGTAATGGCTTGGCCAGCCCCTGGCCAAGTTCAACATAGCTCCTAGGGTTCACTCACACATACGGGGAGTGAACTCACAAGTCCAGCATCACACTGGCCAGACTTGGAGTGGGGATTTGGGCTCTTCCACCCAGTCCTCCACCTCCATGTTGGTAGGCGTGACTGCAAGCTCCCAGCCACCACAGCCAACAGCCAGAAGAGAGATACTCCAGACTCACAGATGCACTGGCTCACGGCTGCTCTGTGGTCACACAACAATCTTAGACAATAATGGAAGTTAGGACTAGGTCCTTCCCAGGATCTTTCGCATTTATACACTGTAATGATCATTCTAGTTGCAACAAACTGGGGAGTTTATGGGGGAATGAGGAATTATAATGTCACTATTGAATATACACATAGAGACATCATTAACCATTAATATCTGTAGGGCAAGCCACAAAGCATAAGAGAAGAGAGAAATACAGGAACAGAGACAGAGAGATAGAAAGAGAAGAAAATGGGAAAATGTGCCTGCAATAGGGGTAGGCTGGGGTTGGGTGGGGGAAGTGTTTTGGATGTGGGTGGTGGAAATTGGGCACTGGTGGAGGGATGGGTGCTGGAACACTGTATAACAGAGGTCTAATTATGAACATCCTTGTAATTGTTTATCTCACTGTCTTCCCGTTCATCATCGATTTCCTCGAGCGGGCCCCAGTAACATCTCCATATGTCCTGTCTCATGCAAGTAGAGCCCAAGGGCACCTGCTTGCTCCAGGAACATAAAGAGCCTCAAACCATTCCATCAGGTCATGGGAATGAGGTCTATAATTGTTACTGGTATCTGGCATATCAAATACGACACGGGTAGCTTGCCAGGCTCTGCCGTACGGGTAGCATATTCTTGTAGTCATTTCAAAATACAGCATTTCTTGATGGGGAAGTATAGCATACTATCTCTTCCATAGTAATCAGGGAAGTAACAACTATATGAAATACTATCAAGGGTGCTAGACTAGGAATCAGGACTCTGTCATCTTGATCACTGAGCTAGTACAAACCCAAGATTTTTCAAAGAACAATATGACCCTACTGTGTATCAAAATTTAATTGATATTTCTAGATTCAGTCGTCACCTATATGATGATTTTTTACTTAAAGAACCTTAAACAGGGGCTGGAGTGATAGTCCAGTGGGTAGGGCATTTGCCTTGCACACGCCCAACCCAGGTTTGATCCCCAGCATCCCATATGGTCCCCAAGCACTGCCAGGAATAATTCCTGAGTGCAGAGCCAGGAGTAACCCCTGAACATTGCCAGGTGTATCCCAAAAAAGCAAAAGAAAAAACAAAAAAAGACCCTTATACATACATTTCACTTGATCACTTGAATCCCGTTATTCATTGATTTGCTCGAGCGGGCGCCAGTAACATTTCCATTGGACCCTATCACGTGCCAATGTAGCCCAATGGCATCTGGTTGATTCAGGAATATGAAGAGCCTCAAACTGTTCCTTCAGGGTCTTTACAAGGAAATCTGATCATCTTGTAGGTGGGCGGCCCACGTGATCTTTTGACATCCCGTGGGATACAGTCAGTAACTGCTCTAGTTCAGCGGTTGTCTCCAAATCGCATTACATGTCCAGCCCATCTGATTTTCGATGCCTTGGCAAACGAGACAGCGTCCCTGATCTGGAATAGCGACGGAGGTCAGAACTCCGGATTCCTTCTCTCACTTGAGTGAGGCGTGATATTCCAAGCATAGCTCTTTCGATTCCTCTCTGGGAGACCCGAATAGCATTCTCATCCTGCTTTCATAGGGCCCATGTCTCTGAGGCGTATGTTAATGAGGGGAGAACTGTGAAGTCAAAGAGATGTGCCTGGAGCCGGAGGTTCTTTGTCCTTTTAGCTATTTTTTCAATGACTTTGAAGGCATTCCATGCTGCTCTCTTCCTCCTGCGCAGCTCAGGTTTTAGGTCGTTCATCATGTTGATTTCTCGACCTAGGTACACATAACTGCTGCATTCAGAGATGTTTGTTCCATTGAGAGTGAATGGGGCCTCAGGAACTACTTCATTCTTCATGAACATTGTTTTCTTTAGATTCAGCTGTAGACCTATCTTTCCACATTCTTGGTCGAAGTCAGCCAGCATTTGTGCCGCTTGGCTAATGTTTGATGTTATTAGAACGATGTCATCAGTGAAGCAGAGATGGTGTAGTTGCTGACCATCTATCTTCACCCCCCATTCCTTCCCATTCTAATTGTCGCATGATGTTCTCGAGGGTGGCACTGAAGAGTTTTGGTGAAATGGTATCACCCTGTCGAACCCCTCTTTTCACATTAATGATCACTTTTTTGTAGAATGGTGAGATCCTGGTGGTGAATTCGTAATACAGCTCACGAAGGACCTTGATGTATTGGGTTTGAACACCCTGTTTGGCTAGGGCTTCGATGACTGCTTCAGTCTCCACAGAGTCAAAGGCTTTCTGTAAATCAATGATCGTGAGACAGAGCGGCATCTTGTACTCCCTACAAACCTCGATGAGCTTGGTTACTGTGTGGATATGGTTGATTGTGCTGAATTCTTTCCGGAAGCCTGCTTGCTTGCATGGTTGTCCTTCATCAAGTGTTCTGCTAATCCTGTTCAGGATGACTCGTGTAAACAGCTTGTAGATGACTGACAACAGGACAACTATTGCCCCATTTGCCTGATGGCGAACAGGCAGATGGGGCGATAGTTGCCGATGTCGTGAATGTCTCCCTTCTTGAACAGTAGAACTGTCCTGCTGGTTTTCCATTGGTAAAGATACAAACGTTATCAGAACTTATTAACGTTTATCTCACAGTGGTATAATAAAAACTAATGGGAAAAAGGAACAAAACAAAACATATATATATATATGTATATAAAACCAAAGACATTAATAGCACCAGTAAACCATCAGTGTCTTAGTCACACTATTATAATAATGTTCAATGAGTTAAAAGAAGCAATAGTACAGGTATTCAGCAAAGCATAAGAAAGTATGGTATGAAGTTGAAATGTTAAAGCTACATGAAATGAAAAATGCTACAGTCAGAAATGAAGAACATGATAGGTGATACAAAAAGTAAATAGAAGCTCTGAGCAGTATAATAACAGAAACTAAGCAAAAGATCAAGGTGCTACAAGATGAGCAGGAGGCAAGTACAAAGAAACAGCAGAATGTGGAAAAGAGTTTGAAAACAGATAAACAGCACACCAGAGAACTATGGGATGAGTTCAGAAGAACAATATAAGAACCATCTGAGTCCCTGAAGAACATGTAGTCAAATGCAATAACGAATCAATAGCTACAGAAACAATCCATGAGAATCTCCCAGGGTTGAGGATTACAGGCACTGAGATTCAAAGGACACAAAGTGTAGGTGTGACTTTAAACACAATTCAAAAACCTCCAAACACATTATACTCAGAAAGACAAAATCCAAAAATATAGACAGAGTATTAAATACAGCAAGATCAACAAGGGGACTTATACACAAAGGAAAGCATATTAGATGTACAGCAGATCTATCAAATGAGACTCTATAAGCCAGAAGACTATGGAAGAATATAGTACAAAACTCAATTAAATTAACTCTATCTGACTAGATTATCATTCATACTCAAAGGAACTCTACAGAGCTTCATGGACAGACAACAACTTATGTTAAAACATAGGTTAGCCTTGCAACCAATTTCACAGGAAGCATTAAAAGAGCTCCTTTAAAGAACAGGAGAAACTTCCCACCATGTGACATTAAGCATGGCACTCACTAATGGTGCATGTGGTTGTCCCCTACTAGATTAAGAAATGTTAAAAATATATCACAACTCATTATCACAAATTGACTTTCACCTATTTATTTTCTGATAATTCTATCTTCCATTACTTTAGATTTTACTGAACCAAGTAATAAGAAAAAAGACTTTGTTATATCCTTGCCAAGGAGTCGGGCTAAGAGTCAGAGGGAATCAACAGATTCCCTCTGTTGATTCCCTTTGACTCTTAGCCAGTCTCTTTTGGTGAGACTGGTGTTGTATGTTTAAAAACAACTATGTTATGAACAGTTTAAATCATTGTGTATCAATAAGCATTCCTGAGGAAAAAAATAATAAAATGGTATTTTTTTTTCTTAACACTAAAAAGAAAAAGGAAAAACAAACAACCATGATGGATTTGAGATCATTATCTTTCATTACTTTTACATTACCAGAAATTCCTTTGAGCAGCTATTGGGAAACTCTGCTTTCTATTTCCAAGTAGAAAACCTTGGAATATTCTGCTTGATCCCTGGGTCATGCTTTCTCCTCTAACTTAAATCCTCCAAATGGGAGCCTGGGAAAACCTGCAGAAACAGCTCTTTAGATCTCCTTTATCAGAGTCAAATCTCTGTGTGCAATACTTGGTAGACGGAGGGAAATGAAATTTCACATTGCCCTTCCTTGCTAAATCCAGACCTACTGCTCTCCTAAGAACTGCCTCCTGCAATTCATGCTTTGTGCTAAGAGAAGTGGTTTAGTAACTAACGATTTGGGACTCTAAAATACAGCCAGAGAGAAATGTGTTTGGAATTCCATTTGCAGCTAAGCTCTACTGCCAGAAAACAGGAATTATGTAAATCTTTCTTTGGGCTATTATGAAGACTGAACGTAATTCTTAACAGAATAACATATTTTGTTCACTCTTTGGGAGTGTCTCTCAGTTCAAGGGATCATTACAGATATGTTTTTAAAAGGATTATTTAAAGTAGCTTTGTATAGGCTAAATGTACCTAGAGATAAAGAAAAACATTGCAATATATATAAATGACTATTTTAGCCCTTTGACATCACTTTAGGTAGCAACTCTATTTGAGGCAATAAGGCAACTGTCTTGTTTTTCAAAGCCAGTATTTTACAAGACAAGAGGTTAACTCCAGAATTAACTCAAAATCCAGTCACCCGAGAGAATCTGTGATCACCTCAAATTCTTGCATGTCTGATAAGCAATTTATATAAGTATTTATGTATGTGTGCATACTTTCTCTGTACCTTAGTGATGCAGATATTCCTTCACCTGCTGAAATGCCATATTTGTGATTGAAAAAAAGAAATAAAAAAGAAAGGCAAATTAGTTGAAAATTTTACTAATAAAAGTTTTTAAACATATAAACAGTCTTTATGTGTGTTCCTTTATGAGTATGTGTAATGTGATGGATCATTTTTACCTCTTGGGTAATATCACCAAATTTTAATTAGCTTAAAGATTCTTGGGCCAGAAAGGTGGTACAGTGAGTAGGGCACTTGTCTTGCACACAACTGACCTGGGTTGTATCCTCGGCATCCCATATGGTCCATTCAGCACCACCATGAGTGATTCCTGAGTCAGCAGGCATAACCCTGATTGCCAGGTGTGGCCCTTTGGGAAAAAAAAAGATTTAGCACTTGATATGAAAAAAAAAGCTTTTTTTTTATGGTTTTATTATTTGGGCCGTATCCAGTTGTGCCTTCAGCTTACCCCTAATAGAAGTTTGGAAGATCACATAGTAGGGATTGAACCAGATTTAACATGTGCCTTACCTGCTGCACTAGCTCTCCTACCAAAGTGTTTCTACTTAGGAAAATTATTACCGAAGTTCTTTGCGCTCAGGAAACCAGGCAGTACTGGGAATTGAGGCTGAATCACTCACATACAAAGCACATGCTCAACCCTTGAGCTATCTCGCTGATCCAGAAGTCCTTTGTTTTAATAAATCAAATCTGCATTCTGTGTAAAGAGACATACAATTTTATTTAACCTGAGTTTATTAACAAGATATATCTGTATTGTCTTCACTGATTTAGTAAAGTTGGGATAGCTCCTGGATGTAGATACTGGGGAATCCACATGTAAAATTAGCACACAGTCTCCAGATGATTGGGAACTTTAGTTCTAAGTTCCTGATGTCTTTTATTCAAGCTGACCCCATGCTGATTCTGTTTTTTGCGGTTTCTGTATCTCACTGGTCTGATCCCTACTAGTTTGTCTCTGGCTGGTTCCTTTCACAAGCTCATGCTTATCTTGTTCTATGTTGTCTAGTGAGTGTTCTTGGTGACCAGATGGCCAGTCATTAGAATTCTATGATCGGTTCGCACATCACTGGTGTCTAGTGATCTTTGTCCTTCGCCTTTTCTTTTTTTTGTCTCATACTCAGAAATGCTCAGGGGCTACTCCTGGCTCTACACTCAGGAATTACTCTTGGCAGTGCTTGGGGGACCCTATGGGATGCATGAGATGGAAGGCGGGTTGGCTATGTGCAAAGGAAACACCCTACCTGCTGTACTATCGTTCCAGCCCCCTGTCCTTTGCCTTTTTCTTTGATCTCTAATTTTCCACACATTCATTTCTATCATCTATTTAACTGACTACACTGAGGCAGGATATATTTAAAATGACCACTGGGCGCACCAGATTACCTTTCCATTCCCCTCCACTTCTAGCATAACTCTACTGTAAATTTATAAGTAAAAGTATATTAACTTAAGATTCAAATAGATGCAAATGGATAAAAATACTTGGAGATAAACTTTTCAGCAATAGTTATGTAAGATTTATTTTAAAAGTCAAAAGCTTTTTAGTCTTTTAAAATAATTAATAACCTTAAAATTTTAGCTGAGTCAAATGGAAACAGTGAACATTTATTGCATATTCAGATCATACCCAAATAAATTCAAACACTGAAGCTTTATTTATTAAACAAAAATTTATTTACTTTTAATTCTTATTACAGAGAAAGTAAATAATAAATATTTAAAATAAACAATAAATAATAATAATAATAAATAAATATTATTTTAAAAAGAAAGAACTATTTCTTTTTTCTTTATTTTTTGGTTTTTGGGCCACCACATCCAGCAGTGCTCAGCAATTAATCCCAATTTTGTGCTCATAGATAGCTCCTGGTTGGGGATTCCAAAGCTTCCATCCAATCTAGTAGCTCCCTTGCTGGTTGCCAGGAGACACTGTTCTTGGCACTAGGCACCATGCTGTCCTGCCTATCAGTACATGGCTAACAGTCTCTTCTGTGGCCCAAACACAACAGGTGGCTCCTATCTAGTGAGAACAACGGTCTACCAGCTAAATGACACTGTAGCTCATTACTACCACTCCAGGACAATTACTTACACTGCTGAAAACAGCACAAGTGTCAGAGTGAGGAATTTTGCAGTGGCAGGCTGAGGAGGAAAGTGCAAGTAGCTTGCTCAAAGCATTTTCAAACAGGGGCAGTGTTTTGCCTTGAGCCAAGCTCTGAGCCATTGGACTTTCTAAGCTCTCAATGGGTTGAGGGCCCAAGCCCAGTCCTCACTGTGTCTCAGAAACAATGAAAATGATCTTGCTGATAGTTAAAATGATTCTCCCTGAACTCTGAATCTTCTCACAGCTTTGAATATGTGAGCAAACAAACGCCATCAAACCAAAGATCTTTGCTGAGTCTGATGCTAACCAGAAAGCAGTGAGGAAAATACAGTGGAAAAGTGTGAGCCTGAAGCCAAGTAAAGACCTTTGTGCACCATACTGGAAACCTGAAGAAACTGAGTAGATGAGTATGGTGCAGAAGCCTTTCATGTTGAACAAAATTGTCTGTTAGGGAGCTCGATAGAGGGGCCTGAGCAATAGCACAGCAGGTAGGGCATTTGCCTTGTACGCAGCCAACTCAGGTTCCATCCCCAGTATTTCACATGGTCCCCTGAATTACTCAGGAGTAACTCCTGAGTGCAGAGCCAGGATTAACCCCTGAGCATTGCCTGGTGTGACCCAAAAGGCAAAAGGGGGGGGGGGAGGAGAGAGAGAGAGAGAGAGAGAGAGAGAGAGAGAGAGGAGAGGAGAGGGGAGAGCAGAGGCTGGAGTGCATGTTTTGCATGTGGGATACCTTTGCTTCTATTTGGCAACAAATGCCATGAGTGACTCCCCAAGCACTGCCGGCTATGACCCAAAGTCAGTTAATTAATTCACTTGTATCACTTGTCTTCCCGTTCATCATCGATTTGCTTGAGTGGGCAGCAGTAACATCTCCATATGTCCTGTCTCATGCTAGTACAGCCCAAGGGCATCTGCTTGCTCCAGGAACATAAAGAGCCTCAAACCATTATATCAGGTCATGGGAATGAGGTCCATAATTGTTACTGGTATTTGTCATATCAAATATGACACGGGTAGATTGCCAGGCTCTGCCGTGAGGGTAGCATACTCTTGTAGTAACCTCTGATCTCCAGAATTTATTGATGAACCGGCTTGCGGGGGCTCAAGCCGAACTGTGATCAGCTCTTCTGCTGGGTGGAGTTCTGATGAGAGGGGAGGCCGGATGTGGAAAATAGTGGCCCTCATGGAGTGGGAGGTCGTCTGGCTTCTTGCAAGGCTCTGCTGGGGTGGCGGGCGGGCCAGGGCTAAGACCCACCATCCTTCCCAGGCACCTCGTGAGCAGCTGGGCACAGGGAGAGCCAGTAGCAGCTTTGCCCCGTGCCTGTGAGTCTCTCAGTTAATTAACTAATTAATTAAGTTAATTTATTAAGCCTGAAAAATAAAATAGATGCAGTCTAAGAGTCTAATCCTAAAGAGGAGGGAACTCTATTAAAACAGGATGACTGGGGGGGTCGGGGGGGGCTATCAGGTCCCTAATGTAACTTTACCTTGAGAAAGTGGAGGTGGGGAGCACTGAGAATTAATACTTAGTTTAATCATGGTTACTCTCAAAGTGTTACTGTAGGATCCAGCATAATCTAAATCGGAGGATGCTTCACTTGCACCTGGTCAACTGGGATTGGATCCCAGGCACACCAATGCTCCCCTAAGCCTTACTAGGAGTAATGCCTGAGTGCACAGCCAGGAGTAAGCCCTGAGCAGTCTGGTGGCCCCTCTCCCTCAAAGCAGAAGGATTATCATAAAACAATGTTGGAGCTTCCTGATCAGCATTAGTCAGACAAGGGTACTTTACCTGAAAATCTTTTTTTTTTTTTTTGCTAATGACCTTGTCCCACTTCCTTACTATCTGAGTCACTTTGTATTAATCATTGCACATATTTTTTTCCTGCTAGTCAGGATGCTGTCCAATTTGTGAATTACTGAATAAATACAATGAGATAACTAGAAATAAACAAAAGAATGAGAAGGAATGAAGACCTTTGAAGCTTAAATGGGACCAGGGCCCTTTAAGACAAATACTCTATATTAGCAGTGCAGACTCAAAAGGAGGAGGAAATAAAAAAGGGTAGAATCATGTGGTAATACAGGATGATAATTTCCTGTATTTCCCAAAAGAGGTTTAGATCTAAGTTTAGCCATATATCAGTACATTACCTCAAAATCCTTATTTCAAATGAACTTCTCTGAGACATGTCATAACAAGAGTCTAAAGTCATTAAGAATCTTCAAAACAAGGCCACTTTTTTTCTCTCATTCAAATGTGCCATAAGGTTATTAATAGATGTTTTGCAGAAACATTCTTAGCCAGGAGAAAATGAAGTGATATATTCAAATTACTGCAGTAACAACAAAAACCCATCAGCCAAGAAGTTGGACCTCAAATGAAGGTGAATTATTCCCAAACAGATAAAAGCTGAAGGAGTTTATCACCTCTAATCCTATCTTACAAAAACTTCTGAGAGGAATTTTTCCAGTTGAAACATGAGCGCACTAATTAATAACATGAAAAC
>JAJIBD010013553.1:0-68078 GCA_021461705.1 Cryptotis parvus | reverse complement strand
AAGACAGCAAAATATAATTTTACTCGTCTTCATGCTGTTGGAAATTTTTCTTTAATGGGCAACTTTTTTTTATATATTCCAGAATTAAACAATAAACCTTTGGGAATGACTATGAATTTAAATTAATGAGGTTCTATTAGATCTGGATTCAGTGTCATGTCAAGTATGGAAACTCCATAGAATTCCATACCTTGTAATTTTGTTTAGTTGATTGATTTTTTATTTCTATGTATTAAACTATTTCACTATTTACTTTTTATGGTTCTGTTTCACTTGTGACAAAAATGTTACTTTTGCATTGTGGCTTTTCATGAGCCATCTCACATTTATTCTATACAAAAGCAAACCACTTTGGAGAAACCAAATTCTCACATAGACATTCACAAAACTTTTCATTAAATTTTTACTCATCTCCCACACTAAAAAGCTCACACTAAACAAAGTTCAGGTTTACAGGAAAATTTCACACAAGTAATGAAAGAGTCCATATGCCTATATTCACTAATGATTTACTCAAATTTATTTCTTGTATTAGAATAACATATGGCATATTTGTTATAACTGAAAATCCATTATTGGCATAATTTTATTAAACAGTTCAGTTTGCATTTGGGTTATAATTTGTGTTGTAAAGCTGCCTGAACTATATGCACTTTTGAAAAATGCATACACATGTAATGTATCCACCATTAGTTTTATATAACTGTTGTAATGTCCAAAACATCCTCTAGTCTAGAAACTATTATCCTCCTTGCTTTAACCTGCCTGTAACCAACAATCTTTTTAATGTTTTTAAATATTATTTTCTAGAAGTTCAGAGAGTTGGAATCATACCGCACATAATCTTCTCCTTAATGGTTTATTTCACTGAGCAATAGGCACTTCCAATTATTTGGCTTTGTTCTACACCTCAAAAGAAACAGTGACCAAGATACAAAAGACAGTCCACAAAATGGAAAAAATATTTACCCAATACCCATCTGACAAGTGGTTAATATCCAGGATATATCAGGCACTGGTAAAACTTCACAAGAATAAAACAACCAACCCCATTAAAAATGGGAAGAAGAAATGAACATAATCTTCAACAAGGAAGATATTCGAATCGCCAAAAGACATATGAAAAAATGTTCATTATCATTAATCATCAGAGAGATGCAAATCAAAACAACAATGAGATATCACTTTACACCACAGAGACTGGCACATATCCAAAAGAGCAGGAATAACAAGTACTGGCATGGATGCGGGAAAAAAGGGGACACTCATCCATTGTTGGTGGGAATGTCTACTGGTACAGCCTTTCTGGGAAACAATATGGATATTCCTCCAAAGACTAGAAATTGAACTCCCATTTGAACCAGCCATACCACTCCTGGGAATATACCCTAGGAAACTAAAAATATACAGCAGAAACACCATCCCTACTTTTATGTTCATAGCAGCATTATTCACAATAGCCATAAACTGGAAACAACCAGAATGCCTGAGAATCAATGACTGGATAAAGAAGCTTTGGTACATCTACACAATGGAATACTATGCAGCTGTTAAGAAACATGAAGTTAAGAAATTTGCCTATAAATGGATGAACATGAAGAGGATCATGTTGAGTGAAATTAGCCAGAAGGAGAGAGACAGATACAGAATGACTGCATTTATTTGCATGACATAAATATATATGTACCTATTATGATACCAATATACAAGGTCAGGTGAAACATTGAACAGGAGGTCTTGTCAAAGGTGGAAATTATCACAAACGTGTGGGAGTCAGAGACTAGGTAAGACAGAGAATGGAACAGTGTGCTAATAATTATCGAAAGTGCTAATACCAACCTAGAACTGAGCATTAAATACAGGCAAAAAGATACACATGACAACCTCTTAATTTATGTATTGTAATCCACAATGTGGAAGGGAAGGAAAAGAGAAAGAGAAAGAGAAAGAGAAAGAGAAAGAGAAAGAAAGAAATAAAGAACCTGCCATAGAGGCAGGATAGGGGAAGGATGGGGAAATCGTGGACATTGGTGGTGGAAAATGGGCATTGGTGGAGGGATGAGTGCTGGAACACTGTATGACCATAACCCAAATATGAACATCTTATGAACATCTTTGTAAATGTATATCTCACGGTAGTATAATAAAATATTTTAAAAAATTATTTGGCTTCGTTCTTTTTTGTCTCTGCATAATATCTTATCATTTTGACCAATATATCACAGTTCATTTACCATCCACTTAGGCAAAAGATATATTCAAAGATTCTGAGTTGGAGAAAGTATGCAGTACTTTTTGTAATTTGTACTGCTAATGCAGTACCTTTGTACTGCATTAGCAGTACAAAAGCAAATGCACGGGTATCGATGTGGACCTACACTTGTATGATATACTTAAGCACAATTACTGACATCTATATTTTAGCAGGCAATAAAGCTTTCTAGAATGGGCGATCCACTTAATATTTATCACGATCACGATCTTCCCGTTAATCATCTATTTGCTAGAGCAGGCACCAGTAATATCTCCATATGTCCTGTCTCATGCCAGTAGAGCAAAGAGCATCGGCTTGCTACAGGAACATAAAGAGCCTCAAACCATTATATTATATTAGGTCATGGGAATATCCTAATATAATTGTTACTGGCATTTGGCATGTCAAATACAACATGAGAAGCTTGCTAGGCTTGCCGTGGCGGGAGGCATATTATTTAAACACCTCCAAATAAAGCATTATTGATGAACTGTGTGGCGCCGCATAGTCGCGCTGAGCCTGGCTGTGATGGGCTGGTCGGCTGGGTGGAGTTCTGAAGAGAGGGAAGTCCGGATGTGGAAAATGGCGGCACACATGGAGTGGGTGGGGGGGTCGTCTGGCTTGTTGTGAGGTTCTGCCTGGGTGGTGGGCCAAGGCTAGAACCCACCATGCCTCCCGACTGCCTCATGAACAGCTGGGCACAGGGAGAGCAAGGAACCTCTCTGCCCCATGTCTAAGAGTCTCAGGACCAGCATACCTGGGCTGGATTGAGGAAGAAATTGCTGCAGGGTGGATGTTGATGATCCGGGCTGTGATGGGCTGGTCGGTGGGTGGAGTTCGAAGAGAGGGAAGTCCGGATGTGGAAAATGGCGGCACCCATGGAGTGGGTGGGGGGTCGTCTGGCTTGTTGTGAGGTTCTGCCGGGTGGTGGGCCAAGGCTAGAACCCACCATGCCTCCCGACTGCCTCATGAACGGCTGGGCACAGGGAGAGCAAGGAACCTCTCTGCCCCATGTCTAAGATTCTCTGGACCAGCATACAAAATTCCTACTGCGTCATAGTTCCAACAGTATTGGTTATCGTCAGTATGCATTTTTTAACTATTCCAACAGCTATTTATTACTATCTTGTTATTTGAATTTGTAGATGCATAATGCCAAATTACCATGTCTATTCGGATGTAAGAAGTTATTTTCCATGTGGATATACTGGAATCTCGTAGGTGTGTGTAATAATATTTCTTTCTTTCTTTCTTTCTTCCTTCTTTCTTTCTTTCTTTCTTTCTTTCTTTCTTTCTTTCTTTCTTTCTTTCTTTCTTTCTCTCTCTCGCTTTGTTTCTTTCTTTCTTTCTTTCTTTCTTTCTTTCTTTCTTTCTTTCTTTCTTTCTTTCTTTCTTTCTTTCTTTCTTTCTTTCTCTCTCTCGCTTTGTTTCTTTCTTTCTTTCTTTCTTTCTTTCTTTCTTTCTTATTTCTACCCTTCTTTCTATCTTTCTTTCTGCTGATAATTCTGGTAGGTGTCTTTTTATGAAATTAAGAAAATCACCTTTTTGAAAAATGTATTTTTTATTGAATCACCATGCAATTAACCATTACAAAGCTGTTCATGATCAGGTTTTAATCATACACTGTTCCAACACCCATCCCTCCACCTATGCACATTTCTCAAAACCAATATTCCCCGTTTTCCTCCTAACCACACCCCCACAACCTGCCTCTTTGGCAGGCACTCTCTCTCTCTCTCTCTCTCTCTCTCTCTCTCTCTCTCTCTCTCTCTCTCTCTCTCCTACATTGTGACACCTTTTGTACACTGTGTTTTGCAAAACAGGACACTGAAGAGTTAGCATGCTTATTCCTTTACCTAATTTCAATACTCAGTTCTAGTCCAGCATTACTATTTCCAACTATTATTGTCAAACTGGTCCTTCTCTATCATACCTACCCTCCACTCCCACACATCTGAGGTCGATTTCAATCCTTGACAAGTCTTCCTGGCCCATTTTGTCTGGCCTTATACAGTAGTCTCATACTACCTTTTATATCCCACAGATGAACACGTTATTCTATATCTGTCCTTTCCCTTGTGAAGAATTTTACTCAGCACGATACTCTTCCTGTCCATTCACTTGTTTTCCTGTTTTTGAGCTGCACTGCTTGTTTCATTGCATTGATTTTTAAGATGAGAGTTTTTGTATATTTATAAAATATGTGAGCTGCAATAAGTCTGTATCTTATTCTCTTAATAGTATCCTTCACAGAGGATATGTTTTCCCCCATCTGTCTTCTTAGCAGAGCTCAGGGAATCACAGGCTTACTCCTGATGATAGTTAGGTCCATCTGATCAGTGTGCTTGGTCCCTGTGTTTCTGGGGAATCACCAGCCCACTGAAGGACTATACCTCATTGTACTTCTGGTGCCATGTGAAACCAGGGATTAAATTGGGACAGTTGCATGTAAGGCATGTGCTCTAACACCTATACTTTTTCCTGGCCCCAAGAATGACAGTAAATTTAATAATGTGTGATATAAAATTTCTCTTTCAGATCTGTAAACTTTTGCCCATATGTAAAAGTTATTCTAAAATCTGAGCATTAGGGGAGGGAGGGAGGGAACCGGGGGCATTGGTGGTGGGAAATGGGCACTGGTGAAGGGATAGGTGCTGGAACACTGTATGACCAAAAGCCCAAATATGAACATCTTTGTAATTGTATATCTCACGGTGGTATAATAAAATATTTTTAAAAACTGAGCATTAAAAAAAATAAAATAAAATCTGAGCATTTAGATATACAATTCATTTTAATGGATTTTCATAAAATTTATTTTTAATGAATTTTTTTGCACATAAGATTTCTGGATTCTACAGAATCTATATTTCATTAAGTTCTTTTGCTCATTTGTTAAGGCTTTGGCTTATTACCAATAATGCTGATGGTCTATTTCAACGTTTTCTATTATTTCCACTGAAATATCATCTATTTTTTTTAATTCCATGATATTTTACTTAGAATTTCTTCAAAAGAAAATTATAAAACACTCATTTACCTTTTACCCAGATTCATCACATGTAGCATTTTTACTGTAGCATTTCCTTAATATTTGTCAATACTTTCACCATTTTTTTTTCTCATTCTCTTGATTAATATATCTTTATAGCCTGAAGTAAATAGTATAAAGTCTCTGAATTAGAATGTCTCATTATTCTGTTGACTGAACTGAAAATTCTGGTATTCAATTTATCTAACTGGCTGTATTGTGGCAAATGACCTGCCAGAATTTTGAAAACACTAAGATAGATAATTTACTAGGCACAGGTATAGAACTGTGGCAATTTACACAAAGACAATCAGATGGGCACCTTCAATATCCATCCAGAGTGGGTTGGTTGCAGAGAATGAGGCAAATAAATAAGGAGAGAAAAATGACTGTCCAAGCTTTAGGGTCATATAGATAAACATAAGTGAGTGCATAGGCTGGCCAGTTATTCAATATGATATTGCTTCCCCAGCCCAGTACTCAAAACATGAATTATAATTTAAGTTGACAGAGACATAAAAGCAGTTAGTTAGCCCATCAAAATTCAATGAGTAGTATATTTAGAGCAGAGACTGGGATAATTCAAACAGCCAATCAGCAGGTACCTTAAATTACTAAGTAAAACCATAACAGTTCCTATTCTCCATTTGCCTATGTTTGCCTCTATATCTAGAAGATCCTAAACTGTTTTAATCTATTCTTCCCTGTGCTTGTTTTTCTGCCTATTTAGATAGAGCAAGATAGCTCAGTAAAGTTAACTCTAAGACTGAGTTATCTTGCCCAAGGGACCACCATGAACTTGAGATTGGGTTTTTGTTAGGGGAAGATCTCCCACATTGTATCAATCATTATGAAATCAAATTGAGAGCTCTGAAACAGGAGTTTGCCTAGAAAAGGCATGAAGAAGAGGTCTCTTAACAGATGACTAGATTCCTTGCCAACATTTATAAGAAATACTTGCCCCACAGCTACCAAGGAATATACGTAACTAAATCAGTAGTATCATGAAATGCACAATTCTTTCCCTTTGGCAATCATAATTTCTAGCCATTACATATCTGAACTACATTCTGGTTTCTTATCCATAGAAGATAAGAAATCCTCTGTTATTGCAAATTATCTATTCTCTCACCCCAGGGAAATTTCTTCTAAGGCCCCTAAAACAAAAAACCTAGAATTTAAGACCCATAAAAGAAGAAATGTCTATATTTTTCCATAATAGTATTGTCAAAATTCAGAATAGTGATTGATATAAATGGGCATTACATATGTACTAGCCAAATAAAAATCAATGATATGACAGAAATCTAGAAAATTGTATGTTTTTCTGATTTCTGTACATAGCTCGAAAGACAGAAATCCAAAGAAATGTAATATTTCTCTCAGAATTAAGATATATATAGTTTATTTTTCATGAATTATACAATAACTAATGTGTAAGCTTAAAAATGTTGAATCGTTGTGAAAAACAAGTTATTTGGCTCTATCTGACACTGAAACTAATTTGCCTCTCATACATTTCAATTAAATTATAAGATTAACAACATTCAAATAAATTACAATTCCAATTTAAGGACAAAAGTCTTCTAATTTCTAACTCACAATGCAGGACATACTAATGAAAAGTTAATGATTATTAAGGATTTATTGCGTATAAGATACTAAGCTGGCCCTGCAAGGGGAGGGTTTAGAGGCAAACAGACTTGGTTTCTGCCCATGAAGTAAATGAGGCATAAGACATGTGCACATAAATAAAACAAACACTGTGTGCTGTTAGGTAAGTGTAGGCCGTCATTTTCTGGGAGTGCTATGGGATTTCTGAGGACTTTAAATGATTCAGGAAAGGGATAATTATCAAATACTTCTCAAAAGAGATGACTCTGAAACTGTCTCTTAATAAATAATGAAAGTAAAGCAAACATCTGAGAATTTTTCAGAGTAATGACTGATATACAACATGTAATTAAATATCATCTAAAATTTTTTGGATAAATGGAATCAGCACGATACATATATAATATACTGACCTCAGTATATAACAAATATTATTGCTTTACATTATTTATAATAGTTAATAAAACTGTGCATTTTCTTACTAAGAGGGAAGGTAACACCCTCAGAGAGGGAAGAAGAGACCCACACTGCTAAACGTTTCCAGAGACCTACCTGGCACTCCAAAGGGATCCACCTTTAGAACACTACACCATCATGGGGGAAACAAACACAGATCTCCTCCTCGAAGAATAGGATAAGAAAACAGACCCAAAACTTCAAAAAAGGAATACCTATAATATGTAGTCTCTCTGACAAAATTCAAAGAGGAAATGGTGAGGATGTTTAATTCACCTAAATTTTAGGTAACTTTAGTTACAGTTTTTAACGATATTTGCAGATATAATCTTATCACCTATTATAGAGAATCTAAATTTCTTTTAGAAGAGTATCTTAATTTATTTAATGCTATATATTATTTTTACTTATGCAACACTGGCTTACAAGAGTGTAAGCATTCCTTAAATTTGGAGGTATATTGCTACCACACAATACCCACAACATATATCTGTGATCCTTCATGATAGTCCATTGGACCACCTCTGTTATTTGATTTTTCCCCCATTTTATTTTTATTGTAGCTTAACAAGGTTACAATACTGTGACAACAATTACAGTTTTTAAGTTCATTTCAGATGAGTAATGTGGCAAATTAACAAAATTTATGGAGACAATATCACACAAATGTGTGAACACCCAATCATCATGCTTATGAATCAGAAATGGATCCAAACATTATAGTTTTAATATAGAACATCAGTGAACCTTCTCCACGACTAAGTACCCAAGATCCCCCATAGCTTTGTCTATGTGTCACTTACAGTAAGTCTTTATGATCATGATCACTTATTAAATAAATGTAATTTCTGTTGCTATAGCTACTTCTTTACAGAAGAAGAGTAAGGGGTTGGATAATCTCATTTGTCAAAATTTCAGTTTCATTGGGTGATGTAAAGCATAGTTATTAAGTTTTGAAAACAAAGAACCATGACTCAGATATAAAAACATAATTTAGTATTCAGACCACTTCACTGCCTTCTTCGTGGACACTGAGGTTCCTTCCCGCCCACCCCCCACTACCACATGGTCAGCACATCTGCAAAAAAGCCTGCTTTCTCATCTGAAGTACAAGCAGAGATCTGTCATTCTTTCCTTCATCCCCACTCTGCCAGAAAATATCTGTATAGTTGCATGTGTAAGAGTACTTAGGTCCTCTTTATAACACAGTTCCTCAACAGGTAGGTGCCAGTTTAAAGGTCTACCTTCAGCTACCCAGAACTAGTCATGCAAACACAAGACAAAGGCGTGCACGCACACGCACACACACACACACACACACACACACACACACCTGTCTCAGTAAAACACTCAGTTCTGCATTGAAATTTTTCTAGATATTTTCAACTAATAATATTTGCTAGTAATAATAAAACAGATGATTTGGTACAATTTGATTCTTGCACTTCTTTTACTACATAAAAACTGGGAAAAGTCAGTAATAAGCATTCTGAACATCAACATCCCTTCTAAAGTTGAACGTTCCTAATAGCAAAAAAATAAAGAGTAAATGTTTTCATGGTATTGATACCATGAAGGTATCAAGGAGGTAACTTGTCCATCATAAATTATCAGTTAATATTGTTAAAACTAGCTTCTAACTAGAGATTGAGAGCTAGTACTGTGAAGGGGCAAGACATTTGCTTTGCATGCAGCCCACCCTGGATTGATCTCTGTCACCGAATATCATCCATTGAGTATTGCAAGTGATCTTTGAGCACAGAAATAAGAATAATCCCTGAGAACACCTGTATGTGTCCCTCACATATAGTATTACATAAGAAAATACTGTGGGATATTTGCAAAATGTTCCAAATGTAGTTCTTTTCTATTAAGCTTCTTCAAATCTTTATATCAGAAATATAAAAAATCATTGTAAAACTTAGCATCACTTAGAAAACAATGGAGAACCTGGAACTTTTTATTCTTTTCCCCAGATTTTATGCAGTCTGGTGCTTTCCACCAGATTGTTAGCAGACAGTGAAGTTATATACATTACTATGGGTGCAATCCTGAGCTGAAAGGACTGCTTAAGAGATGTCCCAGTTAGGCTCCACAAAATGGGTGGGAAACATAACCTATAGTTAAAGGTACATTACAGCCAAAACATAACAAGCTGTCCTTACATACTACTTTCTATATGGGTTAGTTTTTGTTTTGCTTTTTGGGTCACACCCGGCAATGCTAAGAAGTTGCTCCTGGCTCTGTACTTAGGAATTACTCCTGGGCTTGCTCAGGGGACCATATGGGATGCTGGGGATCAAACCTGGGTCAGTAGCATGCAAGGCAAAAGTCCTCCCCCACTGAGCTATCACTCCAGCCCCTCTGTATGGGTTTTAATATGACTTGTTAATGAAGAAGCTACTCAAGCCAGAAACTATATGTAGTTCCTTTATGCCATGAAGTATAATATACATCATCCCTTTTCATCAATATTTCCCTTAGTGACAATTAATTCTCATGAGATTGAAAGTGTTTCCAATTTTCAGATGAAGTATCTGAGTCTTTACAAAATAGATAATCTTGGTCATTACCATACAATTTTTAATGGATCAGGCATGTACTAAAATTCAAGCTTCTTGACTCTAAATCTAGTGCTCTTTTCACCATAATTCCAAACAAATCTCTTGTGTCAAGAACTTATTTTCTAGATCAATGAGTTGTGAAGAATATCAGCTTACCATAGGGAATAAATGAAGTGAGTAAATAAAATATTATTAGAAGTAATTTTCTTCCGTTAAACAATTCTTGTAAACAAATAACCATTTCTGTAAGAATTCATTATGTGAGTCTAGTTACAGTTTTTTTTCTCATTATAAAAAGAAATATTTTAAAATTAAACTCTCGCTTTGTTTTTGGCAGTCTCTAATAAAACAAAACTTTACTAGAACCTAATTATAATTTTATTTTTTAGTGTTCATGCTGTGAGCCACCTTTTGGGTCAGACCAGCATAATTATTTTCATAGATATCCTTAATAATTAAAAGTTTTTGCAAGAAGTAAATGAAATACCACCACTTTGCAAATATATTCTGCCAGGATAATAAGACGTTAGACTATTGCAAGGTTATATTTTTTGGCACAACTAAACATAGACGATCAAGCCCACTAACAGATACCTAGACCCTCTTAAAGATGGAAAAAATATATATCTACTATGTGCTAGGTATGAAAAACCATAGAGATCATAACCTGGTTCTTGAGGAGATCACAGTTTAAAGAATATGCATGTTAGATATACTCAATTAAACATACTTTTGGCTTTTTATATAAGCACAGAAAAGCTGACTTTGAGGAAAGAGGCTATTAATTTGGCTAATGCAAATGAAGATTTCAAAAAAGAAGAGACCATTAGGCAATCCCAGAATGAGATTTTTCCCTTTATTTTAGGGTCACACTAGTTGATACTCAATTATACCTGGTGTTATACAGGGGAACAAATGGGATACCGGAGATAAAACCTGGGTTGGGTGCATGCAACGACGGATGTTTTTATTGGGTCATGGAGAAAGTTCAAAAGACTCAAGTGCATGCTTTGCACATGGGAGCTCTGGGTTCCTAAAGCAGTACTAGAAGCAACCCCCAAGCTCTGAGCAAGGAGTCTCCCCTGACTCAGGGTATGGAACAAGTAAAACGGAGTGGGAGAAAAATTTTTTGTTAAAATGTGAATTTTAAAAAAGATAAACCCCAATACTCCTGTTATATATTATCAGATACCAGGTTGGCATCTGATTTCCTATATTATATAGAATGGCACCCATGATACAGAAGTGAATTTTATGATATAATCATTAGAAATATTTTTAATATCAGTCTCCAATATTCTGGCCTTTCAAAAGTTCATTTCAAATCATAAAATACTACAGGTCAAATATGATTGATGGTAAATTGTAGTTGGGAGATTTTCCATTCAGAATAGCTTATACAGAGTACTGAGTCATGAAGCATTTAAAACACTCAGAATTTTTTTAACTTTTTAAAAACACTCATTAATCAGGGCCGGAGCGATAGCCCAGCAGGTAGGGCGTTTGCCTTGCATGCGGCTGGCCCATGCCAGCCCAGGTTCGATCCCCGGCATCCCATATGGTCCCCCGAGCACCACCAGGAGTAATTCCTGAGTGCAGAGCCAGGAGAAACCCCTGAGCATTGCCGGGTGTGATCCAAAAAAGAAAAAAAAAATGGGCCGGAGCGATAGCCCAGCGGGTAGGGCGTTTGCCTTGCACGCGGCCAGCCTGTGCCGGCCTGGGTTCGATCCCCGGCATCCCATATGGTCCCCTGAGTGCCGCCGGAGTAATTCCTGAGTGCAGAGCCAGGAGTAACCCCTGAGCATCGCCGGGTGTGATCCAAAAAAGAAAAAAAAAACACTCATTAATCTAGTATATCCTACAGTTGGCCTAAATTGACAGCTGGAATTGTGACCAGAGTTTTGGTTATTTTAGTTACATAAACTAACAAAGAATCATTTTACTTCCATCCAGGAAGTTTTAAACAATCTTCATAAAAGTAGTTGGAGAAGACAGGATGGAAATACTTGTAAAGTCTGATGAACAAAGGATTTCTTTTACCTTTACCTGTTCACAATATGACTTTAATGCTTATGATATCATTATACGTGTATAGTTATTACCAAACCAGACTATCCTTCATACTTCTAGGGCTTAAAGAAAGAATCTTGGTGTCGACCTGGACTCCTCCCTGACAGGTTCTGATCCATCAGCCATCGTGACAGTATAATATAAAGAGATATACTGGATCTCAGTCCTCTCACTAATCACTCCGTCCACCTCTTATCATTTTCTGCCTAGATTCTGAAATTCTGCTTGCTTATCCTACTTTCAACTTACAGGCCTAAAAATATTTCTCAAGAGTCACATCTTCTTCTGAAGTCAGATTACATTACTTCTCTGAAATAATTGCTTTTAAATGGTACTGAGCCATATATTAAGTGTTTACTTAAGATATCTTATCCCTCTTTCAAATTTTCTCCTGAGATTTCTAAAAAAAATCAACTTTCGTCACTTATTAGCCAGCGATCAAATAATAAAAGTGTTCTCTGACAGCAGAATAGGGTCTGGCTACTTGGAGGAAGGCATTTTACATCAAGTGCTGGGTCTCAATAAAGATTTTTATCACTGTATCACTGTATCACTGTCTTCCTGTTCATCATTGATTTGCTCGAGCGGGCCCCAGTAACATCTCCATATGTCCTGTCTCATGCTAGTAGAGCCCAAGGACATCTGCTTGCTCCAGAAACATAAAGAGCATCAAACCATTCCATCAGGTTGCAGGGATGCATACCTATTAATCAGAGAGTCCATTGTTCTGTGAAAAATACTATTATTCATCATAAACTTTTTAATATTTTATTATAAATTTATATTTTCTTTACAACTTATATTCTGTTGAATTCTAAGCAATGTGCCATTTATAAAAGGTAATATCAAATGTAAAATTAATAATAAATAAAAGTCAATATCCTGACTGAGCCAGAAGAAATTAAAAGTAGCTATGCCAAAAATAATAAAAAAAGAAAGCTAAGATTTGGTTATACTAGATATTCATTTCCAAATAACTTCAATACTGTCAATATACTCCGTCTCGTAACTTTTCAAACTTTCAATCAAATCACATACCCTATCATAAAAACTTAAGTTTTCCTTTATTTCTCAATTTCCTTAGCCTTATTTTCTTTATACTCTTTTATGTTGCACAATTTAGTACTGAATGCATCTTATCTCATTCTTCAGCTGTGCTTACTTTTTACAGATTGTGTCTCTAAATCAGAGAACTGTGTTTTGCAATTCTCTGTACCAACACAATGTCTAACACAATGCTAAATACATAGCTTTGTTGAGAAATTGTTCAGGATCCAACAGTCTGTAAAATTTAGCTTATTGTTTTAATGGGCTTAGTTATATGGTCTGTCACATCAAGAAAAATTAGAAGCACAAAACATAAAAAAACTCAAAGCTAAACAAGTGAGAATAAATTACATGGGAAAAACTAGCGAAAGCAGTGAAACTACTGACCCCCAAATAGATTGGGATCTTAAAGATTTGACATAATGCAAAACCTTAATTGCTTCTGAGAATGTAACTGAAAAAAATAAAAGTATTCATCTAGATTTCAAGAAAAATCTTTACGTAATGCTAGGTGGCAAGACAATGATAGAAAAAGAATTTACAAAGCTTGACAGAGCATCTAGATTTTTTATTTTGATCATCCACTTCTATAAGTAGAAAAGAGGAAAATTATAATGCTTTTAAGACAAAGTGGTAAATGTATTAATAGACTGAAACATCTTATACGAACTCAGATAAAAGATATTTATTTTCTTAAATCTGTCTCAGCCAAACATGGTCTCTGGTCATGTAACCCTTTCGATGATCCAATTACCAAATCAAAGTAAAATTATTATGAATTTCTGTTTAATAGAGCATTATCATCTCTATTAATTAAAGAAAGAACATTCGAACAATTTTTCCCCTGGTTTTTTGGGCCAAAGCTGGTAGTATTCATGGATTACTCCTGGCTCTGTGCTCAATGATTACTTCTGCCTGAGGTATAAGCAGGTTCATCTCACCTCTTAGTACAGTATCTAAGATATGGAAACAACGTAAATGCCCACTACCAATGAGTGGTGTATATTTATTTACCCGATGGGAAACTCTGCAATGGTAAGAAAGAATGAAATCATGTAAATCACATCTCTGTGGATGGTTCATAGAGGTCATCCTATTGAATGAAGTCAGAAGGGAAGAAACAGATACAGAAGAATCTCTCTCATTGGTGGAGGAAAGTGAATGCTCTAGTGGGTGGGTATAGTGTTGGAAAATGTACACATGAAATTATCATTAGCAGTACTTTTAAATCATAGTACCATCATTAAAAGTAGACTAAAAAGGATAACTTAACTGAGAGACTGAACATGGACCCAGGTCTTTAAATGTCTCATTCCAAGTCTTTTAGTTTCACTATGTTGCCTACTAATCATATCTATGTGTTGAAAGTGCACATGGACAGTAGCTTTAGACAAAATCTTGAGTAATTGTTCTATAGTAAATAAAACATAAACTGTAATCGTCATGTATGTCAAAATGACAACCTTCGGTTATAAAATATTTAAATGGAAGCTTTCTGAAGACAGCTCAGCTCCGTGATATATCACTTACAGGCCACATAACTTAGACACATTTATTTTCAGATATTCAGTTTATCACCTACTAATACTCATTTGGAGGCAGGTAGTATTTACTATATCAAAGTGTGACATAATTAAACCAAACAGTGTCTGTAAGACACCTCACAAAATATGTCACATAATATTGAACAAATCAGAACATTGAGGAATTAGAACTATAGTTTCTTTAAAGGCCACTTCCAACTTCTTAAGAAATTTCGCCAATTTATAATTGATAATTTAAAAAAAATAACTCAAGAATATCACTGAGCCAACCTAGAAATGAGCATTAAATACAGGCAAAAGGATACACATGACAACTCTTTAATGTATGTTCTGTAGTCCATAGTCTGGAGGAGAAGGAAAGGGAGAGATAGAGAGAGAAAGGGAAAGAAATGGGCAACCTGCCATGGAGGTGGGCTGGGGGAGCGGGAGGGAACCAGGTAGTTGGTGGTGGGAGATGGGCACTGGTGGAGGGATGGGTACTGGAACACTATATGACCAAAACCCAGGTATGAACTTTTTTAATTGTGTATCTTTGTGATTGTGTATCTCACGGTGGTATAATAAAATACTTAAAAAAAAGAATATCACTGAATAACATTTACACTTTCTTCACAATACTGCCCTTGGGCTAAAGTACAAATATTCAAGCAACATTTCACTGTTACTTTATTAAAAATTATATGCATGGGTCAGAGTGATGGTACAGTGGTAATGGTGCTTGCCCAGTGACCTGACTCCGTTCTTTACCACCACATATGATTCCCAAACACTACCAGGAATGATACCTCAGCCGGGAGTAATCCCTGAGTCAAAGGTCATGTCACTTGATGGTGGCTGAAATAGAGATCCATGAATGAATGTATAGGTGATCAGATGGTAAAACTTACCCTGGCTTTCAGTGATGATGTCCAGTGCCTGCTATCACAAGATTAATGTGGCATAGTAAAGTTTACCCTACATTAATCAGATGGTCAGGTCACTTATAAAACCAGAAATCTTCTTATAATGGGGCATGTTTATAATACACAGAACTTTTAGTCAAAATAGATACTTTGCAGCTGAGGAAAGTGGGACCTCAGTGCAAAGTGGATGGCAAAATTATAACACTTAATTTTTTAACAGCACCTACTATTTAATGAGCAATAGAGTCATCTATAACCATGCTACTATTTCTATATTCTACCTATGGATAGAATACTCAGCATTGACTCAATAATTACCTTATTTGACAGAGCATCAAATAAATGATACAGCAAAGATTAGAATGTGTGTTTGGATATTGACAACCACCTGATTTGCCCAAGTTGCAGGACTCGTAAGCAGCAGAGTTAGAATTTGATCTCTTGAATCTCCACCACATTATCATTATGCTTATTTCTTACAAAAAGCAGAAATTTTTATTTACTCTACAATTTATAACAGACTCATATGTGTCTTTTATTAAAGTGACTGTGCTAAGTGTGTGTGTGTGTGTATGTGTGTGTGTGTAATCCTAGGCTCTATTTTCTAAGAAATTGTCAACTCTTTGATTCATCAATCATTGATGACATTTGTACATAAATTATTTTTCTACAGTTACCTTGTGATTAAATGCCATTAAGACATATAGTGTTTTAGGATATGAATACTATCTAACAATAAAGAACAATTTTAATAGATTAAATATTCCATTGACAGATTTAGTGAACCCTGTGACTGCAACCTTTATATTTTATTTTCTTCATTTTTTATTAGCACTGCAGCCAAAAGAATTTTCAAGGATTTTTCTCTAAAAAATTTGAATCTTACTTCAAATAAATACTGCCTTCGTAGTACAGATCAAAAGTATGTGTTAATAAGTATAAAAGATTAAAAGCTATAGAAAAAATAAAAGAAATTGACAAAAATAAATCAGACATAAAACACGTTCTTTCCAAGTTTTAATAGAAAATACTAAAATTATGTAATCTCGAACAAAAGAATCCAAGAGGAACAGATTGCAAATGTTAATTAAAAGGGGGAAAAAGTATTTCCCAAGGTCTTCATAAAAGCAAAGTGTTCCTTAGTTGACAATATTTGTATCAAATTAGCATTGGAACCATGTGTCTAGCCCAATTCAAAATATCATTTAAATGAAAACAGGATGGCAACGGATAATAGTTTCCAGAGTGGAAAACTCAAAATAAATGGTACATTATCCAACCAAAATACGACAATACTTAAAATTCACACCAAATTTCAATTATATACCTGCCAAGTTCTCTACCACTGTTAAGAGTCAGAAGTTTGTTTAGTATAAGCGACTTTCTCCAAGGGCTTACTTTGTCATCTTCTGACCAAACTAGTTACTCTCAAACCATGTGTTACTTTTTCGAAAGTGCAGTAGATTGCACTGCGCCAGGTATCAAGAATACTAACACTTGCTTTCTCGGTGTTCACAGATATGTCTGACTTCTTGATGTCATAGACATAAAACAATAATTTGTACCAAATTATTATTCTTCCTTTTAATTACTGTAATGGAAATAAGGACAGGGGACTAAGAAAGGAAAATAATAAATAATTCAAATACTTATGATTACCTTAATGTCTACTGTTCTGACATACATTTGGGGAAAATATTTTAAATAGAAAATACTAAATTTTCATTCAGCATTCCTTACTCAGTAGGCACCCAGGATATTCCAGTGTATGAAAGATAAATATCACAAATATGGGAAGGTCAGGCACAGGAGCCAAATGGCAGGACAAAGAGCCATAGAAAGGAAACAAGGCTGAAAGGAAATCATGGTTGGAAAAGAACTGATAAAAACAATACTGGTCTATGCAATTTCCTAGCTTATAAAGTTTCTCTCTCTTGTTCGCTGGCTCTCTCTCCCCAGTCATCCACACTTTCCAACTATTTATCTAAAAAAACATGTTTGTATTCATACAGAGAGACTCTATTTGAACAATTGATTTCTTTAGAGATAATTTTGATCAAATGTGCTCTCAGAATTTTATTTAGATTTCTAACATAAACAAATGAGGAAAGATGATAATGTGGGAGAGACATTTCGCTTGTCTGTTCTCTGGTTAATCTAATTATGTCCGCATTAGGCATTTTCTGAAGAGAAACACTATATAGGTAGAGTATGAAAAAGAAAAACAATATCTTGGGAAATCAAAAAAATTACTTAAAAATTACTTGTTAGAATTTTTTGAGCAGAAGAGAACATGAAGTGTAAGCCTTTGAAGATTTCCAATAATCCTGCCACTGCTAAATTTTCACCTAATTTAAAAGTTTTTTTCTAAAATAAACCTTAACATAGCTTCTATTACTTCCTTTTACAGTTTCAACACCAACTTCTAGGGGTTATGCTATTATTTTGATTTCCTACCAGTTTGACATTTTTAATTATAAAAAGCACCATGTTCTATGAGCTTTTGAATAGAACAGTTCCATTTAAACCTCAGTTAACTAGATCTTTCAGATGTGTAACATTCTTGACTTCTACTTTATTAATTAAAGATATGGGGAGTTTTGTATTTTGCATGTCTCCTGTTTGAATGTGGAATATTTTTTCTAGCATGTAGTAAGAATTCCCAGCCATTTCACTTCTTTCAGGGATGTTTTCCTACTTGTTATGAACTGTTACTGTTGTCATTCTTTCCTTTGTCTTTTTATGTAGAATTTCCTGTTTCCTTAAACAAAGAATCAAAACAACCAGTTTAATAGAACTATAGATATCAAATCACGTGAAAGAACTGAATTTTGTAATCAAAATACAATTTCACGCAAAGACAAAATAATTTTTCTTTTTAAACATTAGAATTTTGTTTTTCTATTTATACTAATTTTCCTATTTCTTTTCATTCATAGAGATAAAAACTGGACAGGTAAAAAATTTTGCTATTTAAGTAATAAAAGTGAGCAATAATAATCTTAAATGGAAAAAATCCATAGAAATGTAAGGTTGCTAGTACTAGACAGAATACATTAACTATACATATTATTTACCAGTAAGAAGCCTCCTGACCCACAGAGCAAGAAATTTATCTAAAACCTTGTTCTGCGTGAACATAAACCCTGTGGCTTTGTGCAGAAAAGTCTATCTTCAAATAATACAATAGGAGCTGGCAGATTTCATATCCTTCCAAGATTAGAGGTAAATGTGAATATAAGTACATTGTTTCCAGTGACATCACTGGTCAATTTGTGAGACTGAGTGAAGCAGAGAAAGAAGGCAAACCCCAATTCTCCTCCCTTGCACTCTTGCTAGCTCTAACATTCCCTCTGTCTTAGAAAGGCAGAATGAGAATCCTCATTGGGATCTTCTGAAAATCTCAGGATGCCGGAGGTAGAATCAGTTTTTCTCATTCCTGGTTCAATTCACTAAAATGCAGTGCTACAATTTCATAAACATTTATTCTATGAAGTATTATGACCTTCATAGCATATTATCCATTATCCATGAGAACTAACTATTCCAGGTATCTACCCAAGACTCACCCAACCATTATCTTGTCTGTACAGATATTAGATACCATCTCTCCATATATTGGCAAAAAGATTTATGATCTCAAAGGAATAGAGAGAAAGAAAAAAATATGATAAACTTAAGAATTCAAAGACTGGAAAGTTCAAATAAGGAGTAACCATATTGACATCTATATTTATTCTCTAAATTTCTGTTCAACTAAAAAGACATGACTATAAAGAGAGAAGTGCCGCTATTAATCAGATGCTAAATAGGGATCTTAGGAATTTCTTTTCTTTAGAAAAACCAGAAAGATTGTTTTGATAAAATATTTTTAAAGTTATAACTAGAGTTGTTTTCTAAAAACATGGTCAATATCCTGTTAAATCAAATCAATTTCTTGAAAAAAAATTGTCAAAATTAAAGTGGACACAAGATATTTTTATCACAAGCATGCCTATATTTGACAAGCATTCTAATTCAAGTCTGTTACCAAAAAAATGTAAAGAGATGAAATTTTTAATCAAATTATCAAGAATTCTCACAATTGACCAGAAAAGTAAACTCTCAAAATATGAGGTTACTATATATATTAGTTTTAGTTTCACATTATTTGTTTCAAGATTATTCACCTTCATAACAAATGAAATAATTGTTTTTCATAAATATAGCACACATACATAAGTATTCTGTAATTTGGTGTGACCTTTTAAAACCCCTTAAGAATTGCTATGCAAATGTGCTACAATTAAGTTTTAATTGTGAAAAATAAAGAAAAGGAAACCTCTCAGAGTTCAAATCTTGCATTTCTAAAGAAAAATATGATGGGAGTAGCTCCCAGCAACTCTGAATATGCACAAAGAACTAAATGAAAGGAGAAACATGGAAAAGCTTGAACTATGAACATCCAATCCTATTTTATTGGCGCTCTCATATCACTACACCTGGACACCTTTTAGCACAAACTCAGAGGTCACAGGTCTACATGCAGATTTAACACAGAGTAAAATCCAGGAGTCAGCAAAATGTCTCTAAATGAGACAGCCTAAATTCTTTCAAACTGTTCCGTGTAAACTTTAATCACCTAGGATTATTTTTGGGCGTAGCAAGACGCACTGCTAAACTTTCAGCAGTACAAGGTGCAAAATGTGCCTTATACCAATACACCCCTGTTGTCAGTACCATTAAAGTACAAAAATACATACAGCGATGTCTGCTTTCAAAATGGTGATGATGATAAACGATGATAATTAAACATTTGTTTAGAATTTTCCTGTAACCTAAGCAGAGACCACCAACAGGAAAGCTTCAACCACTTTCTGAAAGACTATGTCCACATACAGCACACTTCCCTCACTGTTCTGAAAGTATGCAATAAATTGTCACAAACCAAAATAAAAGCAGTAGTTTGAATTATAGACTGGCTCAGATGCAATCCATTAAAGAGGGGAGAAAAAAAGTGTATTCTTTGCTAATTGAAACTGAAAGACCACATTCTATGTTGTTCAATGCAGAATCCTTGACTGGCATTGTAGGGAGTACTGCAATATAATTATTTTTAATTGGCAATTCACAAATCTAAAGAAAGAATGTATAAGGCTCCCCACAGGTACTGTTCTACAGCAGGAATTTGATACACCAATGCAAGGTTTTAGCAAATAGAGGCTTTTGTCAGTATTTCACTGGCACATCACCCACAATTTAACACCACTTAGAATTTAGATAGGCCTTTCATTTGCAAAAGTGCTTTACAATAATTAATCCACACAATAATCATTTGGGAGGAGGAGAAATAGATTAGAAAACTGAGACTTTCAAGCAAGAAATGGTTTGGATAACACCATGAAGGAGGTATTATTTGTTTTATTTATTTTTTAATTTACTTTTGACAATTACAAAATGTTCATGTTTGGGTTTAAAGCCATACAGTGTTCCAGCACCCATCCCTCCACCAGTGCCCACCTCCCACCACTAATGTCCCCGATACCCTCCCCCCTCCCCTAGCCTGCCTCCATAGCAGGTTCTCCATCTCTTTTCTCTCTTTCTCTTCCTCTCTATCTCTCTCTCTTCCCTCTCTGACATGTTGTGGATTGTAATAGACTTTTGACAATCATTGGTCCACTGTTCCTTTCTTTGTCTTACCTAACCTCTGCTCCCACACATTTGTGGTAGTTTCGACCTTTGGCAAGACCTCATGATCCACATTTCGCCTGACCTTGGATATTGGTATCATAACATGTGTATATATATATATATATATATATATATGTATATATATATATATGTTATGCAAATAAATGCAGCCATTATATATCTGTCTCTCTCCTTCTGGCTAATTTCACTCACCATGATCCTCTCCATGTCCATCCATTTATAGGCAAATTTCATAACTTCATTTTTCCTAACAGCTGCATAGTATTCCATTGTGTAGATGTACCAAAGTTTCTTTATCCAGTCATCAATTTTCGGGCACTCTGGTTGTTTCCATATTCTGGCTATTGTGAATAATGCTGCTATGAATATAAAAGTAGGGATGGTTTTTCCGCTGCGTATTTTTGGCTTCCCAGAGTAGATTCCCAGGAGTGGTATGGCTGAGTCAAATGGGAGTTCAATTTCTAGTCTTTGGAGGAATGTCCATATTGTCTTCCAAAAAGGCTGTACCAGTCAACATTCCCACCAACAGTGAATGAGTGTCCCCTTTCGAAGGAGGTATTATTTTGAGAAGTGAAAGAGAATCTCCAGCATAAAAAAAAAAAAATCAACAGTGTTGTTTTGACATGATTCATATTTTCTGTACTTTTCAGGTACTCATAGCAAAATGCACTATTTTCTCTATGTCTGCCATATTTTTCAAAATGTCACTTCTGTATTTCAACAAGTTCTAAATATTTCAGTTATAGAGTCACCATACATTCCCAGGCTTTGTAGACCATCCACATTTCTGAATATATAATCTATAACACAGACAAAATCTAGAAGCTATTATGATCTACAGGTATAATTTCACTAAGGTATGTGTGCCAAAGCTCAAGTGTGTATCTAGATTCACAGCATCCTAGTTTTTTTAGAAATCTTTACTAAAAAAAGAAATAATGGTTTTTCAGTTTTCTTCAAACATTCATTCCAAAATATTTAATTGAGCACTGCTACTGGTGAGATACTGAATTATGTCATTTAGCAAAAAAAAGAAGAAAAAAAATGAATTAATCAGAAATAGAGAACAAAGCAATAACTAAGGAGTACAATATAAGGATAGGAGTACAACATTCAGCATCTAGTTGATAAAGATTCAAAAATACTTCACAAAGGAAGTTTTCACTTGGTCATCCAAATGATTTTGCTAGGCAGCCGGAACTGGGAAACAGTACTGGGGACTAAAGAATGGCCAAGCTTTCCTGCTGTTATCAATTTGGGTTTTTTTTTTAGCAAAAAAAAAAAATCCCTGACTGTGGAGTGTCAATTCAAACAAAACTCATGTTGATGGCAAATTCTGAGTGAGGATGTCTCTCAATTAACATACAAATTGACTCCATATAAATGTGTACTTTTATAGTGCTTGAAAGTATAGCTAACTTTTTCATAAATTTCAAATATTCCTGATTATTTTCCCTCCCAACATCCAATGTGCTAAAAATATAAGAGAATTTAATCAAATTTTGATACAAAATTAAAAAAAAATAGGAGTAGGCACTGTAACTGCTCATACGGAAATGTGTTACTTTTATGGGAATTCCTGCACTATGTATTCATGCCAAATTTTACTGGAGGAAGTACGCAGGTTATGTCTACAATGAGATTTCAGCTCTCCAAGTAGAGCAGACATTATCAGTAATAAGAAGCAAACGACTGACAAAAGTAACAACTCAGAAAAATCTGAAAAAAAGCAAAGCTGATTGACAGAGATATACTGTATGACACCATTTACGGCTAAATAAAACACAGGAATGATTTCCAGGGATTGGAGGTGCAGGAGGAAGGTGACTCAGAACAGGAACAGAACTTTTGGGGGGTGACAGAGAAAGTCTCTATCTTCCTTCTTGTGGATGTCACATCGTATTTGTCATGTAGCTTGGCATTTGTCAAAGTGCAGTGTATAATGCACATAAAAGTGTCTGCCTTACTGGGTGCAAATTATGACAACAGCGCTGAGGAAACCCCAAGGGGAAACACTTAAGAAAAATCATAACTATTGAAACAAATAAAACCAAATTGCTTATTAAATTAAACATCGCGATCAGAGAGACAGAACAGCAGGAAACGCAACCTTATGAGCAATCAACCAGGTTTGATCCTCAGAACCACATAAGTCCCCTGAGCACGTGACCCCAAAATCAAGAACAAAAAAAAAAAAGAAAAATGAAGCAGAAAAGATAAACATTCCTTGATGGGTTTACTGAAGAGAAAAGGGTGAATGCTGTCAATAAGACTGATCTAAATTTCCTAAGAAATTTTACATTTCCCTATATGTAATCTTTAAGACACAAAGTCAGTATTTCAACAAACCTATTCCACTCTTAGACTCAGAATATTTTCAGTGTGCCACAGATATGCTGATTCCACTAGATGTTTCTTTAGTGGGAGGTTTCAGTATTGGAATTGCAAAGCGACTTTAGATGTTTATGCATGGTATTTTTCTTCCATTTACTCACTGCTCCACTAGTCCCAATGGGACCCATTTTCTAGATGGTTTGTGATCATCTCTCACAAAAGCCACAAGAAACCCCAACAAAGCCTAGGGAACAGGCAATCCTCTCTGCCACCCTGGGACTGGCTCAGGAAGACTCCGGTCCCATGGCTATTGGCTATTAGCACCTACAGATTCCATGTCCTGGGCTGGAAAATCTGACATAGTTTGTCACATGATGACTCACCTCCCAGAACTTGCCTCCAGAGGCACATATGGAATTATAGCCATCCACTAAATGTCAATACTTCAAGCACGACAACTTTTAAACCCAATTTGGATAGTTGCTGAAACATATCTATAGAGATTATTAAAGCTATTTAAAAACTCAAGGATAGAGATAATTGAAAATAATCATATCGTTTACATTGATTTTCACTTAAACACAAAGCTCATGTACATTTTAATTGATATCAATATTTATCTGATATTGTTTTATATGTTTTTTTTGTTTTTTAATTATAATTACAATAAAAAGATATACAATTAAAAAGTTCATATTTGGGTTTTGGTCATACAGTATTCCAGCACCCATCCCTCCACCAGTGCCCATCTCCCACCACCAACGTCGCCGGTTCCCTCCCCCCCCACCAACCCTCCTCCATGGCAGGTTCTTTATTTCTTTCCCTTTCCCTTTCTCTTTTCCTTCCCTTCCAGACTATGGATTACAGAACATACATTAAAGGGTTGCCATGTGTATCTTTTTGCCTCTATTTAATGCTCAGTTCTAGGTTGGTATTAGTACCCTCGACAATTGTAGCACACTGTTCCATTTTCTGTCTTACCTAGCCTCTGACTCCCACATGTTTGTGATAATTTCCACGTTTGACAAGACCTCCTGATCCATGTTTCACTTGACCTTGGATATTGGTATCATAATATGTACATATATATTTATTTCATGCAAAGAAATAGCATTCTGTATCTGCCTCTCTCCTTCTGGCTAATTTCATTCAACATAATCTTCTCCATGTCCATCAATTTATAAAGCCCACGTACATTTAAGAAACAAAAAAAATTTTGCACAACAAACCTATCCACCTTTCTACTGGGCCAGGGCAAGAAACTGTGAGTGGGAGAGAAAGCAGTTAGTTCTGCTTCCTCCAAAACATAAAATCTTGGTGGAAGCTGAAAACTTCCAGGCCTTCTAAACATCTTCCCAGCCAGAGAATCTTGGGGATTGATTCCCCAGTCTCCGGGCATACTGGCTGTAGCCCTAACTGGGAATACAAATGACTGAAAAGGCTAAAGAGATAGAGTAGCAGGTAGGGTACTTGCTTTGCATGCTACAGACCTCAGTTCAATCCCATCACCCTATATGGTTCCAGAAGCCCACTGGGAGTGATTCCTGAGTGCAGAGCCAGGAGTAACTCCTGAGCACTGTCAGTTGTGGCTCCAACACAAACAAACAAACAAACAAACAAACAAACAAGGGTAATTATCTTTTGACTGAACTCCAACCATGAATGACTTCGTAATTCTGTACCTCAGGGTGATTCAATTATATAAAAACAAATTTAGTAAAAAAAGTGACTATTAAAATTGCTTACTACTAAACGTTTCCAAAGATAAAAGCTTTTTTGTTTGTTTGACTTTTTTTATGTTTTTCTTCAGTAGTTTTTTCACTTTATTTCAATTAAATCACCATGAGATAAACAGTTACAAAGCTGCCCAAGATTTGATTTTAATCATACAATGTTTCAACACCCATACCTTTACCGGTGTACATTTCTCAACACCAATGTCCCCAATTTCTCTCCTTCCACCCTCCACCCCCAGTCAACCTTTATGGAAGATGTCTCTCTCTTTGTCTCTCTCTCTCTTTTCTCTCTCTCTTTCTCTATCTCTCTTTCTCTGTCTCTCTGTCTGTCTCTCTGTCTCTGTCTGTCTCTCTCTCTCTCTCTCCCTCCCGCCCCTTTCCTTTTGGTCATTTTGTTGTGTGTGGTACAACATTTCTGAGGACACAAGTGTGTGTTTAAGAAGAGATGAAGCTTGCCTATGGAAAGTTTTCCCATCAGTCTTGCATTCAAGTTTTCTCTTCAGAAGTAGAGTTAACTAGTAGGATGAAAAGCCTCCTGATAGACAGATCATGATATATAAAGGCACAAGGGAAAAGAATAGACATAGTTTTTGTCTTTCTTTCTCCAGCATTATTTCCGTCACATAGCAGATAAACAGGATTTTAAACATGGGAAGTCGTCCAAATCAAACAATTCTCATTCTTTCAACAAAATCCTAAAGGGACCACTTTCAACTCCCTTTGTGTAATTGCCAGGAAAATGATGTGTACCCTTATTTAGAAGAAATAACTCATTTCTTTTAACCCAACGATATTTCACTCTCCCTTTAAAGCTGGAACCAAATTCTCCTTCATTTCAGATGTTAATTGGAATTTACTTATTCTTTTGTAAAGTGCATGAATATGGTCTGTCAGCAACTAAACAAAAAATTAAGCAAAGAAAAGAAAGGAAAGTGACAAAAATGGGCTTCATGAAGCCAAAGAAATGCATCAAAATTGGGATTCTGTCATCCTAGTTGACAAAAACATTGACTTAAAGGATGTCCTTTCCAGGTTAGGACACATTCCTTTTCTAAGCTACTTCAAACCTAGGCTCTGCACTATTCAGGAAATGCCTGCCTGGCAGACTGCTGCAGAGAAATAGCAATCCGTCCTAGCAACAGATGAAGCCAATCAAAAGCCAGCAACAGCAACCCTTGCAGTTAAGTGCAGTGACATCTCATTTATCTGGAGACTCCAGTGAAAATTGTGCAATGCATAAGATAATTACTATGAGACTGAAATTGACATTCTCAAGCACCCAAAACTATTAGATTTTACCTAACATAATCAGAAATCTGCCTCAACTTCTACATGTCAGTGTAGGTTTATTTTATTAACAAACATTGCAATGCAGTGAGCTATACTTACATTTGTATTTCCAAATAAACAGAAATATAGTTGAAGGGTTGTTTTATTACTTCCTACTAGATGTTTTTAGACACAATAGTTTCCTGAACCTTAAAGCATTTATCTCTTTAAAAGGAGGAAAACCCCAATCTAGCATATGTCATTGGGGGTGTTGTGTGAATTGTAAATAATAAAAGATATCAAAATCCTTTGAAACTACTACATAAATATTAACTAAAATTTTCTCATTATTAGAAAACTGGCATTTAAAACAGTTAATAGCTTAAGCTCCCATCTGGGTAATCTCAGGTAATTACTCCATCTTTATTTCCTCACCTGTCCAACGTAGGTGATGCTAGGGCTTAATTTATAGAGTCACTGAGAAGACTGAGTGAATAAATTTAGAGTCCAAACATGTAGTAAGCATTCAAAAATGTCAGTTACTATAATTACTGTCATCATTTACACTCCATCAGTTAATACAGTAAGAACTTGAAAAGTTGTTGAATTGGATAGTGTCATCATTCCTACTAAGCATCCCCAAAGCTTTGAGCTATAGAACTCAAGACACATATGCAAAGAATCTCCTTGCCATCCACATCTCATTGATACATTACACATACTAGAGGTTTATCCTAAACTTTCTAAAGTTTCTGTTGTGTATTAAATAGGAAATGACTCTCACTTGTCTTTTTTTCTGTGTAAACTCTCTATTATAACTCCAAATCACAACCTTCGTCATAATACAAATATGAGCTAAGCCTATCAAATATGCTGTCCTGATAAGTATGAAATTCCTCTAACAATTTCTAGGTAAGAATCTGTTTTTCATCTAATTTTCAATTTATTCTCCTAAATAGGTGACATTGGGGAAGTTTGTATTAGTGGGCCTAAAGCAGTTATTTTACACACAACTGTATTTTAACATGACAATTCATAATATTAAAAGATTATGAAATCACATGTATCCTAGTTATGTAGCATAGTAACAGGACACTTAAAGCAGTTCAAAACAGGTGACAATGGCCAGCATCTTCCTGAATGCAAATCAGACTGACTTATATGAACATATATGCAGTCTAAGACACTAAATGGCTCCCAATTTTCAGAATCCTAGTATTCTACTTGGAATACCTGAGATGTTGCTTATTTCATTCTCAGAACTTTGGTTGATATCATCTGGAGTGTTTTAATTTTTGTACAATCTACTCAACTATAAGCTCCTTTGAAAGGGTATGTTTTATATCCTTCCTTCCTTACACATTCCCACAGCACTTAGATTCTCACTATATTGCATAGGTTCAACAAACATTCCATAAATATTATTGCTCCCCATATAAGGAATAAGGATGCATTGCAAAGATGAAAAATAGAGATAAGTAAGACATGAAATGGAAGGAAGGATGAAGAGAGGAGAAGGATAAGAAAAGGTAGATGGAAATAAAGCAAGAATAGTATAAAAATATGAAGAGAGGTTCTCAGACAGTTAACTAAAATCTTTGGATCACTATTCCCAGAGTATGGCACTGTTGCTTAGCATTAAACTCAATACCATCTCTAGATACTTAGAATAAAAAGGTACCATACAGAAAATCAAGGAAAAATGGAATCAAACAGGTTTAATTCTTACACAAACTTAAAAACTAAATATAGGAAAAATCACAAAAATAATGGAGGTTTGGGGTTTTGTTTCCTTTCCTTCCCGGAAATAGTGGATAAGCTGCCTTTCCTTTACCTTCTTCTAACTCCTTCCCCAGCAAGACACTTTGTCAGAATTCTTTTATCTTCAAAGCATATTCTTCATCATTTCAGATGAACCCAGCCAATATTTTAGTTTCAAATAAAAAACACAATAAACAACTGATCAATTCTCTTTAACAGAAATTCAAAACTACTGCAAGTAATGGAACATTCATTTGGTGGGTGTTAGGGAAGGTTTGGGTCACACTGAAGGATCTCAGGCTATTCTTGGCTCAGTGCTCAGATTGTATTTAGCATAAATTTACCTTCACACAGATAATCAAACTACCACTTGAAACGGTAAGGATCAAGGCTATTATTGGGTAATATGATGTCAATGAAAATTACATCCCTATATAATAAATATATTACATTTCTATATATGTAAGGAAGTAAGTTAAAAGGTAATGTTGGAAACTACCATAATTAATGGCCATAAAATTTTTACATTCAAGATTAATCAATGTTTTAAATTAAATCACTAACAGATAGTTTTTAAATACATGAATGAATACATATTGATCATGAATATTTTCCTTGTGTATTCAGCAAGAACTAACCCAGAGCAGAAATGAATAAATCATTTTCATAAAACATACTATTATATTGTAGAAAACACACACATACGACACACACATGCAATGACTGAGCCCTGAATAATGAAAATGAAAACAGCTCAGGATTTCTATTTTCTAATCTCAACCAAATGACTTATGAGTTTCCTTCCATTTACAAAACAATGATTACATTGTTCATTGTTTACTTATTAAATAACAATTTCTTGTGTGATGTAAATGCATTATACACACAACTGATTAGAATTGTAAAAACTAGAATCAGATACCATATTTAAATGCATGAAGCAAATAACTGAAACTGTGTAATCTATCATGTAAAATAATGTCTGGTTTCAAGTGGATATTTTAAATGCAATTGAAAATGCTTTTAATCCATATATTTATCATATATGTATGTATAAAGACTGTATTAAAGATATCAGAATTCTGAAATATATTTATACACATGTGTAATTATTAAAGATAGTATGAACATAAAAGTTAAAAATTCATTAGAACTCACAATAAATGGCATTGGAATATTTTTTCAAGTACTGACACACTTCTCAGCAGTAAACATATCTTTTTTGTGACTCCAGATTCAAGGACTGAGCAGAAAAAGGCAGAGTAAAGAAAAGATGACCCTATAATCATCTCTAACAATTCAGCAATTCAGGAAACCGCAGTCTTAGAGCTGTTTCAATAAATACTGGAATCTAATTTTCAAAAATATCAGAAAATGAACCATTAATATAGTCTAGTTGACCTCCACAATCAGGATTTGCTAGCATATCTGCTAGCTCATTTATTGAAAGCATAAAAAAAATCAGGCAAAAGATACACATGATAACCTCTATGTGTATGTATTGCAATTCACAATATGTAAGAGAAGGGAGAAAGAGAGGGAGGGAGAGAGAGAGAGAGAGAGATAAAGAGAGAGAGAGAGAGAGAGAGAGAGAGATAAAGAACCTGCCATAGAGGCAGGCTAGGGAGGGGTTGGAATCGGGAAACATTGGTGGTGGGAAATGGGCACTGGTGGAGGGGATGGGTGCTGGAACACTGTGTGACCGAAACCCCCAAACATGAACAACTTTGTAACTGTATATCTCATGGTGGCATAATAAAGTATTTTTAGGTGATTTTTTTTTTTGCTTTTTTGGGTCACACCCGGCGATGCTCAGGGGTTACTCCTGGCTCTGCACTAAGGAATTACTCCTGGTGGTGCTGGGGGACCATATGGGATGCCGGGGGATCAAACCTAGGCCGGCACAGGCCAGCCACATGCAAGGCAAACGCCCTACCAGCTGGGCTATCGCTCCGGCCCCAAGTATTAATTTAAAAAAAAAAGAAAGCATAAAAATTAAACCAGGAAGCACATGGAGCTAGACAGAGAGTGGAGGGAGAACTAGTAGATCTGAACAATATCTCAACATTACAACAAGAATTAAAAAAACAAAACAAAAAATGGATCGTCAAGAGAAATATGTGGGCAGAGATTTACGCGCTTTTGAGAAAACCAATTTGCAGATAGGTACACTTAGACACTAGTTAAGTAGTCAAATAAATAACAGTGATCACAGATTTTTATCTACTGTCACATAAGTTTAATCATTCATTCCTCTTTGGAGACACTGCTTTTATCCAGCTAGCTTTTTGTATTAGACAATTGAATCAGTCTCCCAAAAGAATTTGGAAGGTGGTAAATTACTTCCTTATGCATTTTTATCTGAGACAAAGTTTGAACAACTCCATTTTTCATTCTCACATGATGTATCTTAAATAGTGGGGGGGTATACCTATCTCTTTTTTTTTGCTAAGAAAGATGTCAAAAATATTTGTAAATATACAGTTCCCATACTGCAAACCATAATGGCCCAAAAGGAAAGAGAGAGAAAGTGTCGGCTATAGAGGGTGAAAGGAGGGGAAATTGGGGACATTGATGGTGGGAAATTACACTGGTTAAGGGACGGGTGTTGGAACATGTATGAATTAAACCCATCATGAAAAATTTTGTAACTGTTTATCTCATGGTGATTTAATAAAAATTATTAATATATGTGTGTATATTTTAAAAATACACCATGAGAGCTGCCATTTTCCACATCCGGACTCCCATCTCATCAGAACTCCACCCAGCAGAAGAGCTGATTGTAGCCCAGCTAGCCACTGACCCACCCTGTAGCAGTTTTTCCAAGCCCGGACCAGGTATGCAGACTCTCTCTCTCTCTCTCTCTCTCTCTCTCTCTCTCTCTCTCTCTCTCTCTCACACACACACACACACACACACACACACACACGGGCAGAGCTGCCACTTGCTCTCCCTGTGCCCAGCTGATCACTAGGCATCCGGGAGGGATGGTGGGTTCTAGCCCTGGCCCGCCACCCCAGCATAGCCTCACAAGAAGTCAGAGGAACCCCCACACCATGAGGGCCGCCATTTTCCATATCCGAACTCCCCTCTTGTCAGAACTCCACCCAGTAGAAGAGCTAATTGCAGTCCGCTTGAGGCCACGCAGTTCATCAATAAATGCTCGAGTTTTGAGGTGACTAGAAGATTATCCCACCTGCACAGCAGAGCCTGGCAAGCTACCCGTGTAGTATTTGACATGCCAAATACCAGTAACAATTATAGACCTCATTCCCATGACTTGATGGAATGGTTTGAACCTCTTTTGTGTTCCTGGGGGGGGGGCAGATGCCCTTGGGGCTATCTCGCATGTGACAGGACATATTGAAACATTACTGGTGCCTGCTTGATTAATGGATGATCTATGGGAAGTCAAGTGATCAACTGATATTTACATGTAAATATAATTTATTTGATATGCCAAGAACAGTAACAACAATGGACCTCATTCCCAATGAATGGAGATGTTACTGGCACCCACTGGAGCAAATCGATGAACAAAAGGAAGACAAGTGATACAAGTGATACAAATATAATGTAATACATGTAAGTAAATGAAATGTATGTAACTTATTTGATTACAATCAAATAAATACATGTAAATGAATGTAAATACAGACATGAAGACCAAAAATATACTTGAGAAGGACTTAACAGTAGTGGACCAGAGAGACAGTATAAGGGTGAAGGATTGTTCGTTACATGCATTAGACCCAGTTGTATCGCCAGCATCGCATACATACACACTCCATCACACATGTGCCTGCACCAAGCACTACCAAGGTCATTCTGGAGCACAAAAGCAGGGGCTTACATCAGCACCACTGGGTACAGATCAAAACCTCACCCCCAAAAAGGAAAGTCTTCATATAGACATTCTATTTTTTAAAATCTACTACAATGTGCTCCATAAAAAATTCAGATTATAATAATGCCAAACTCCTAAATGAATTATGAATTAGCAGATACCACTAAGCCTTTTCCTCAAAAAAATCACATTCCAACAATAACCACAATAGATGTTTAACAGGGAAAGCATGTTATTTATCTTTAAGTATTACATTGGGCTTAGAAGTTAAAATATGCTTAAACAGGGAGAGACAACACAAAGAAAGAAAACTACAGACCAATATCCCTGATGAGCATCATTCTCAATGGGGAAAAGTTGAAAGCCTTCCCCTGAGATCAGGGACAAGACAAGGTTGCCCCCCTCTCACCTCTTTTATTCAATATAGTACTGGAAGTACTTGCCATAGCAATCAGAGAAGAAAAAGGACATCAAGGGCATCCAGATAGGCAAGGAAGAAGTCAAGCTATCATTATTTGCAGATGACATGATATTATACCTAGAGAACCCTAAACTCTCTACCAAAAAACTCCTAGAAACAATAGACACATATAGTAGAGTGGCAGGATACAAAATCAACACGCAAAAGTCGGTGGCTTTCCCTATATACAAATAACGAAAGAGAAGAAAGGGATATTAAGGAAACAATTCCATTCACAATTGTGCCACAGAAAATCAAATACCTAGGAATCAACTTACCCAAGTGTGTAAAGGACCTATATAAAGAAAACTACAAGACACTGCTCCAAGAGATAAAAGAGGACACAAGGAAATGGAAATATGTTCCCTGCTCATGGATGGGGAGAATCAACATTGTCAAAATGGTAATACTCCCTAGAGCTCTGTACAGATTCAATGCAATCCCTATAAGGGATACCCATGACATTCTTCAAAGAAATTGACCAAACAATCCTGAAATTTGTATGGAACGATAAACCCCCAAGGATAGCTAAAGCAATCCTCGGGAAAAAGAAGATGGGAGGCATCACCTTACCCAACTTCAAACTGTACTACAAGGCAGTAGTAATTAAAACAGACCTGTGGACCTATGGAATAGAATTGAGTATCCTGACACCTAACCTCAAACACATGATCATTTAATCTTTGATAAAGGTGCAATGAGTCTAAAATGGAGTAAGGAAAGCCTCTTCAACAAGTGGTATTGGGAAAACTGGGCAGCAACATGTAAAAAAATGAATTTGGACCTGTGTCTAACACCATGCACAAAAAATCAGATCAAAATGGATTAAAGATCTCAATATCAGACTTGAATCCATAAAGTACATTGAAGAAAATATAGGAAAAAACCCTCCACGACATTGAAGCTAAAAGGCATCTTCAAAGGTGAAACATCACTAACAAAGCAACTAGAAGAAAAGATAAACATATGGGACTACATGAAACTAAAAAGCTTCTGCACCTCAAAAGAAACAGTGACTAAGATACAAAAGCAGTCCACAGAATGGGAAAGAATATTCACCCAAATCCCATCTGATAAGGGGTTAATATCCAGGATATATCAGGCACTGGTAGAACTTTTACAAGAAGAAAACAAACAACCCCATTAAAAAATGGGGGAGAAGAAATGAACAGAAACTTCAGCAAGGAAGAAATTCGAATGGCCAAAAAACATATGAAAAAAAATGCTCATCATCACTAATCATCAGAGAGATGCAAATCAAAACAACAATGAGATACCACTTTACACCACAGAGACTGGCACATATTCAAAAGAGCAAGAACAACAAGTGCTGGCGTGGATGTGGGGGAAAGGGGACACTCATCCATTGTTGGTGGGAATGCCGGCTGGTACAGCCTTTCTGGAAAACAATATGGACTTTCCTCCAAAGACTAGAAATTGAACTCCCATTTGACCCAGCCATACCACTCCTGGGGAATCTACTCTGGGAAACCAAAAATACGCAGCGGAAAAACCATCTCTACTTTTATGTTCATAGCAGCATTATTCACAATAGCCAGAATCTGGAAGCAACCAGAGTGCCCGAAAATCGATGACTGGATAAAGAAGCTTTGGTACATCTACACAATGGAATACTATGCAGCTGTTAGGAAAAATGAAGTTATAAAATTTGCCTATAAATGGATGGACATGGAGAAGATTATGTTGAGCGAAATTAGCCAGAAGGAGAGAGACAGATACAGAATGACTGCATTTATTTGCATGGCGTAAATATATATGTACATATTATGATACCAATATCCAAGGTCAAGTGAAGCATATATCGGGAGGTCTTGTCAAAGGTGGAAATTATCACAAACGTGTGGGAGTCAGAGTTTAGGTAAGACAGAAAATGGAACAGGGTGCTAATAATAGTCGGGGGGGTACTAATGCCAACCTAGAACTGAGCATTAAATAGAGGCAAAAGGATTCACATGACAACCTTTTAATGTATGTTCTGTAATCCATAGTCTGGAAGGGAAGGAAAAGAGAAAGAGAGAGAAAGGCAAAGAAATAAAGAACCTGCCATGGAGCAGGGCTGGGGGAAGGGGAGGGAACCGGGGATGTTGTTGGTGGGAGAAAGGCACTGGTGAAGGGACGGGTGCTGAAACACTGTATGACCAAAACCCAAACATGAACTTTTTAATTGTATATCTTTTTATTTGTATGGAGATGGGCACTGGTGGAGGGACGGGTGCTGAAACACTGTATGACCAAAACCCAAACATGAACTTTTTTAATTGTATATCTTTTTATTTGTATATCTCACGGTGGTATAATAAAATACTTAAAAAAAAAGAATATGCAAAAAATCATAAAAAAATAAAAATAAAATATGCTTAAAATATTCATATTTAAGCTGCCCCATAATTTGAAGTTTCCAATAAAAAGAACTCTGCTGCAAGGCATAAGAATGTGCATTGCTAAACAGATACATAAAATTTGATACCTTTTTTTCATTAAATAGCCCCAAGATTCAATTTTAAAGTGTTAAATATTCAAGAATACATCAGAAAACATTTTAAAATTGAGTCAAAAGTAGAAGAGAGAAATATATTCTATGATATAACATATGCTTACCCAAATGTTCTCCCTATTAATTTCTAAATAAATATATATTAAGTCCTAAAAAACTTATAATTAAAAAAATTCATATACTATTAGTCTTAACAAATAATCTATTATAAAAATTACTTTCATGGCTAGTATTTTGTAGTTACAATTATTCCATTGTGTTTACAGAGTTCATTTCACAATAAAAACACAGATTGTACTCTTTTTATCATTCCTCTTTTCAAATTTTGTTCACTGATCAAAGTACTAAAAAGTTTTGTCATTCCTTTCCAATTGTGAGAAAATTTTCACGTCTGCATTACTTTAAGCAAATAAGATATATAATCCAATTAATGTTAGTTAAGCCATTAGGCAAAACAATTTTATTTTCTTTTAACAATCATACAATGATCCCATTGGCATTTTAAAAAAATTTTTTTAAAAAATAATAGCAATACTTAGAGGCCTGGGATGTGGCTCAAGTAGCAGAAAATACTTGCAGACACAGCCCTGAATTCTAATCCAGGCACCACATGCACCCCAGAACATGGCTGGGTTGCTCTGATCACTGCAAGGTGTAGTTCTTACGTCAACAGCGCACATAGCAACACCACTGGCATAAGAACCAGATAAATACTGTACAATGCATTATTCAAAATTTACAATGTATTTATTTTAATAGTCAAAGAGATGTGCAAACATTTCCATATTCACTTTCAAAAACCTTTCATTACTCCACAAGCACCCCCATTACAGACACTAGCAGTATTCCATTCCATTAAAAGTTCTGATCTGATCTTATTCAATTCTATACGATCATTGATAAATATTTTTTTTTGTCTCTATAGAATTGTCTATATAAGCAGTTGTCATATAAACACTATATATACATATTAAGTATTTGGTAAGAAAATAAATAATTATGTATACATATATGCATTACATATAAATACATTGATAATGTATATTATATCAGCATAATATATTAATATATAATGTATTGAACGTATATGTTATATTGATATAATATAATTATTAATTTATACATATATAAATACTTGACAGTACTCATGTTTACTCCTGTCTCTAGGCTCAAGGATCACAATGAGAAGTCCTGGGTATGTGTGCAACTGGTGGTGCGAGACATTCAGTGTATCATATGTAGTGCTAGGGATGGACCCCAGGTTGGCTACACACAAGGTAAGCACCACAATCCTTGTGCTCTCTCAGGCCCAATGTATTATCTTTTGTGACTGTCTTATTTTCTTGTTATCATTTTAATATCATTTTAACATAATATTTGCATGTTTCATTCATGCGAATACACATACTTGTTCTTGATGAACATTTGGGTGGCTCCCACTGATTCTATAAAATAAAACTGCAATAACTCTAAGGATACAAAAGTCCTTGTGTGGACAAGGTCCGCTTGTCTTCTACATATTACTAACAGATTACAGGGTCATGTGAAGTTCTGTGATCAGTCTTTTGAAGAAAAACGTCTTTTCACTTTTTTCTAAAGAGGCTGGATCATTTTACATTTCCAAGAGCAGTGTAGTGTAGAGTCTATTTTCACTGTATTTCGCCCACCCCTAGTATCGAATATTTTTTTGCCATAATTGTCCATAATTGGATTTACTGTGTGGCAATCAGAAGTAATCAAGTACAGTCTGTACTGGAATATTTGTGAGAAGCTTAAAAATAATTTATCATCATAAAGTTTGTAAATGATATATTTTTTTCTTTTTGGGTCACACCCAGCAATGCTCAAAGTTACTCCTGGGCTCTGCACTCAGAAATTCATCCTAGTGGTGCTCAGGGGACCATATGGGATGCCGGGGTCGGCTGTGCGCAAGGCAAACGCCCTCCCACTGTGCTATCACTCTGACCCCAGTAAATAATCTTAATTTACATTCAAGATTAGATTTTGCCTAATAAATGCTGCATTTAGAGGTGACTACAAGAGTATGCCACCCACATGGCAAGCCTGGAAAGCTACCCGTGTTGTATTTGATATGCCAAATACCAGTAATAATTATATTAGGTCATTCCCATGACCTGATGGAATGGTTTGAGGCTCTTTATGTTCCTGGAGCAACCAGATGCCCTTGGGCTCTACTATCATGAGACAGGACATATGGAGATGTTACTGGGGCCCACTCGAGCAAATCAATGATGAACAGGAAGATAGTGATAGTGATAGTGAATTGTCCTAACGGGTATTCAGGAGGTTGTACCTCCTTGAATTTCTTTGCTTTCTTTTGTAAATAGGGAGCTTCCCAGAGTCCAGGCACACTTGTTTGCTATGTGCCAGGTCCTACACTATGCTGGGCAGGAGATCTCAAGCAGCCATGCCTGCAAGGCCGGGTTCTTGGGCACTGAGCTAATTCCTACCTCTTTATTTGTATTTATTTGATAGTTAATAGTGTGGAGAATATTATCAATGGGAGAGGTTCCTCTTACATTATTCTTTAGAAATATTTTTATTCTAATCCTTGCACATATGGATTATCTCATTTTTATTTGTGGTAAGGTATGTACTATAGGTACATGTTGACCTTTATCAGATCAATTACTTGCAACTTTTCTCACTTATTCTGGTTTGTCTTCAACTTGTTGTTTGTGTTTCTTGAAGCACATTTTTTTTATTTATGATAAAAACAAAATCACTTTTGCATTCTGTTCCTTGTGTTTTGGGTATCATAGCTATGACCTACCACTCAGTCTAAGGTCACAAAATTATATTTGTATGAGTTATTCCAAGAGTCCTATAGTCTTAGCTCTTATACATAAGTGCATTTTTGTTTAACATTGCATATGTTAATGCAGGGAGAATGGTGGAGTCCAAGAGATGTGCCTGGAGGCAGAGGTTCTTTGTCCTTTTAGCTATTTCTTCAATGTAATGTGTTTCTTTTCCAGGGTAGTTTTCTGTGCTCTCATTATTTCTCACAATTCCTTACAGAGATCAGCTTTTCACTCAGTGAAATAGAGAAAATAAAAGATAGTAAAGCTTAGGAGTTCTCATCCTATCTAAAAAGTTTTTTAATGGAAACTACTTAGTAATCAAGACTAGAAATTTAATAAGTATAAATATTACTATCTCCAAATATCCGGTGATTTCTAACCTATTTAGAAATATATAAAATGATAGGTAATCTACTATAGGTACCTTAGTTCCTTCAAGTCTTTAGAGTGTACTATTTACACTGCTAGTAAAACTTCATAACTGCTAAAACTTATACTGACTCAAAATGTCTTATTATGCAGCCTACACATGTAGACCTATGCTTTAACCTCCTAATGTCTTTTGCTAAGGTCTTTGATCTTATTTTAGGGACATACTAAAGATGCACAGGGTATATGTGGCACTGGAAATTGAATACAGGTCAGGCATGTGCAATGCAAGTATATAATTCACTGGCCCACACCAGTGATTCTCAGACTTATTCCTGGCTCTAAATTCTGGAATACTCATGTTGGGGTCAGAAACCATATGTAGTGACTGGATTGATCTCAATTGGGGCAGTTTTCCGCTGCCCTGCCTCTTCAATCAACATTACTGGATCTGACAAATATGACAATGCAAGTTGCTTAAAATTTTAGAATAATCAAACAAAGTAGACATTTCTTTACATTCTTTCTATCTAGGAATCACTAGGTGACACAGTTCTTTCTATTAGTGGTTGCATAATGGATCATTAGAGAATTATGTCTTCTAGATGCAGCTACTTTCTGTCTATCTCTGTGTCCCTTCATTTTTATTACCCAGAAAGTACATACTAGCTGGAGAAGACATAAAATTTATCTTGTAAAGTAAGTATACATAAAAACTATGGACCTCATGGGCTTTCTGTCCACTTAATGAAACAATACTGATAATTTCCTATCTCCAGGCTTCCAGTTATATGACAAAACATGAACATCTGATCCTTTTTAAAACATTTAGTGAGCACCTCATCTATGCATGACTTAATTAATCTCTCAATTGATGTAACGAAGTGGGTATAAGAAATTTTTCATGGAGTTTGTTTTGGGAAGTAAAATCAGAGTTGAAACTTATCAAATCAGTGAGATTGTGTGCATATATTGACATCACAAAACAAAAACTATGTTATATGTAGCATCCTGAGCAGCAGGAATACATAATTCCTGACGAATTCATGCCCCAAATCTTTCCTAAGCATCACAGAAAATGCTTTAGTCATTAGAATAACAAATTAAGCATAAACTGGAAATATCTTGGATTAATCATAACATATAGTAGCCTCAGGGGAGATTAATTACAGTGGAATTAATTACATCTCAAAATCAACTTTGAGATGGTTGAAATATGTCACTCTTAAAATATTTCATATACATTTCTGTTTCTAATGTACTTCCCTAGTTCATGAGATACTAAATTTCTGTGATGCAAAATAAACAGTAAGTGTACCATAAATAAAGTAGTTTGAAGAGTTAAAATGCAGTACTTTGTGATCTGTCGCTTCTAACATCATTCTGATTTGGGCACCAAACAAAGTTTATCTGCTTTAATTTGCCTCTTAACATTCATTTCTTAGTACTATATGTTCAAATATTCAACTCTGTAAACTTGGAGATAAGACCTTCGTCCTGAAAGCCCACTGATTTTTCTTTACATTGAACACACATAGTTCTGATCTCTTTTTCTCTCGTGAAGTCTATAAAAGACCACAGCATATAGACAATATCATATAAAATATATTTCTTCCCAGGTGAGATTTATGTAAGGAAAAGTATGCAATACATACCTATCTTGAAAAAAAATATGGTACATCTACACAGTGGAATACTATACAGCTATTAGGAAAAACTAAGCCATGAAATTTTGCATATAAGTGGATGTACATGAAGAGTATCATACTGAGTGAAATGAATCAGGAGATGGACAGACATAGAATGAGTGCACTCACTTGTAGGATATAAAAAATATTTTGAGACCAATACCCAAATACAGTAGAAACAAGGGCCAGGAGGAATGGTCCATGGCTGGAAATCCACTTCAGGTGCTTTGGTAAAGTAGTTGGAACAGAGAAAAGATAACTCTGACAAAAATAGAAATGATCACTGTGGATAAGAGCTAGGTGCTGAAAGTAGGTAAAAGAACTAACATGATAATCTTTTAGTATCTATAATACAAACTGCTACATTCCAAAGAAAGAAAGAACAAAAGTACCTTCCATAGAGACAGTCTTGGGGTGGGGCGACAGGAGAGAAAAAGAGGACATTGGTGGTGGAAATGGATGGGTCTTGAAACATTATATGACTGAAAACCGATCATGAACAGCCTTACAACTGTGTATCTCACAATTATTCAATTGAGAAAATAAAATAAAAAGGAAAGGAAAAAAGAAAAGAAAAAAGAAAGGAAAATAAAATAAAAGGAAAATACCCCAAAGTTGAAGAACTGGTTCATGTAGAAGAAAGAGAGGGGAAAGCAGAAGAAAATGGACCCAGGGACCAGAGGAATAGCACAGTGGGTCGGGCATTTCCCTGGCATCTCATATGGCCTCCTGAGCACTGTCGGGAGTAAATTTTGAGTGAAGAGCCAGGAGCAACTCCCGAGCATTTCCTGCTGTGACCCAAAAAAAAAAAAAATGGATCCATATCTTTTCCAACATTTTTGTTTAATATCCATGAAACATTTACATATGAATTACTACTTTTTAAATTGGTTTTGGAGAAAGTCAGGAAGAGAAGAAAATCTGGTAAGGGCAGGAAATCTTTGGGGGACTAGGTCTAACTAGAAAGTCACACTATAATCATAACCATTCAGGTGGAAACCGGGAAGCCTGAAGCAAACAGAGCTGCAGTTTTCTCAGAAAATTTGACTTCTCTGAAAATCGCCTCCTCACTTTATCTATTGATGACTTAAAAACAACAACAACAACAACAACAACCACAACAACCAATGAGTTCAAATGTTGCTGGCTCAGGAAAATTAAAAAGTTCAGAGGCGGGGTTGGATCAGGTGTATTCTCATGTACAGTTTTGATGATGGTAAAGAATGAAAGGCAGAAGACTTCTGTAGTCTTCTCCTTGTACTTTTATGGCAGCTACAGTCCTTCTATTTTCTCAATTCTCAATCTAGGGGCTTTGTAAGTGGTAATTTTTGAATCTGATGCTAATTGCTCCAATTAAATGAAAAATAGTAAATAAACAATGCAAGAAATCTCCCATAACCACAGTGGAAGAGTAGATAAAGAAACTGGGTTAAGGACAAACAATTTTATATGTTGGGACAGAATTAACCCCACATGAACTTTATGAATTAATGATGTGAAACTCACTGATGACATACTAAGTATCTTCTTTAATTACCAGAACTGGTGTTGCTGATAAGGATTATGACTAATGCTGAAAATTAGCCATAATTGAGCTACAGCATTTCACATGCATCTGTTCATTCAGATCTTTTTTTTTTGGGTCATACCCAGTGATGCTCAGGGATTACTCCTCACTCTTCACTCAAAAAAATTACTCCTGGAGGGGCTTGGGGGACCAAATGGGATCGCAGGGCAGTCACTACAAGGCAAACACTCTACCAGCTGTACCATCGCTCCCGTCCCCAATTCTTAATACAATTCCATATAGAATAAATTTTCATTAGTATCCCTATTTTACAGACAAGGGAATGAAACCTACAAGGTTAGGGCATTTCTCCAGTGACAGAAAGGAAGCAAGTCACAGAGCTATGATTTAAACCCAGCTTCCTACTAGTGTTCATATTCTTAGATATTGCTCAACATTGTAGGACTCAAAAATGACTAAAAAAGCACAATCATGATGTCCTGTATATGACCACATGTCGGCTTCATGTGACTAACGGCAATATAGAAAGGAATAATAAAGAATTTAGCATCATTTTCAAATGATTCAAGTCAACATCCTCATTAGTGTTACTCTTAGAAGTGTAATGCTATTTTTTTCATTTTCAATAATAATGTTATTAGAAGCACATGCTAACTTTTGCTATTAAGACTCTTTATTAACTTTCCCACAAGTTGTAAACTAAACTAAAAGCAATAGCACTTACTCTACAAATATAAAGATTATTTAGCATCATCAATTCTTACTGAAAGTATGCATAAATGATTTGTTTCTTCCCAAAGAAAGGCAACCTAATTTCAACAGACAGATACATGAACACATGTCAAATGTTTGCAGGCAACAACTGCCAGAATTTTAGGTGGGCAGGATTCCAAATTTTTTAAAAAATTTTCATTTGTAAAAAATATTCCAGTTCAGTTCATTAAAATATACTGGAATAAAACTAAAGCTATAAAATGAGGTATTCTCTTCTAGACGCCGTAACCAAAATATTCACCTAAGAGAGATCCATAAAAGTCAAAGAAACTTCAAGAAAAAAGGAAGAAAAGTTATATGACCTACATTGACTCTATAACAAGTTAATTGCGAACAATTGGGCCTTTGACTTCCCTATGTTCTGCTTCATATAGTTTACAATTCTATAAATTACTAGACATTAATGCCCAAGGTGTTCTTTCTCCCTTTTTCCCTTGGTCCGCAACAACGCTGAGGACTATTCAGACACCACTTGACTCAAGAATTAGATCTGTATATCTCTCCAATTTAAAAATAGTGAATTTTGAAAGTTAGGAAGTCAATTGATGAGGAAATTTAATTTACAACACGGAAAACTTTTGTACTTCTATTCAAGATATATTTCTATAACATAGTAAAAAAAAAATATTTCCAGGTGACTTCCCGAAAGATGTCCTGGCCAATATTTGCTCCCAACTTTACTGCTTTCATGAAGTTCAAAAGGAAACATGGCAATATCTGCTTTTTGAAAACTACAGCATCAGTCTCAGCAAAGAAGTATTAACAATTAGATTCTACCTGAAAATGGTTCATGTTTCATAACCTATTAAGAGTTGAACCAGTTAGTTGAACTAGAAAATACGTATGGTCCCGATTTTTTTAAAAATTACAAAAACTGAAACCAGATGGCCACTGAACGCTGCCAGAATCAAACTGCATGAAATATATCCATCAACTAATTCAATGAGATTTGAACAGATACAATCACATGGAAATTTTAATTTTCAATACTATATCTATATTACTTTATATCAGACATGTTGTCAAATTTCAGATAACTTGCATTAAATAGGATAGGACCTAAAAGAAAATAATTCTAAACAAAAGCAGAAACAAAATGCAAAAAAGAAAAAAAAGAAACCAAAAAAAGAAATGCACTGACATATACTTTAAAATACAAAATACGGATGCCATTTTTGACTACAGAAATAGAGAAAATATTTGTCATACCTTTAATAATGTGAATTGTTTTATCTGTATGATAGTAGAAAAGAAAAGGAAATCAGAGGAATAAACTAAAAAGCACCATCTCCAATTGTACACCTTGTGGGCATAAAATAGACTTACTGCTCTCTATATTAGCCTTCACCTTTCTTTTTCCTTAGAGACCACTTCAGTTTTTCCACTTTTGACTTATTTTCAATATAAAATTCATTTTGGTGGGGAATCTTGACACTGAAATACCAGAATAAGACATGGAATTCTAAATGGCACAAAAAGAAAGGAGGCATTTGAGAAATGATTTTATTCTTGTTGTTATTGTATTCTTGATACCTTTAAATAAAGCTGTCCAAAAACAACATGATATGTTGCCCTTGTTTTCAAAGAACCGAGATTTGACATTAAACGTAATGGTATGGGGGGGTATATCCTCAACTGGGACATCAAGTCAGATGAACAATATAGGTTTTAAAAATGAAGACTGCACTTTTCTTTCCTACTTCACTTACTTCCAGTGACCTCATTTCAGTCACTTAACTTTTCTGTTTTCCATCTGTAGCTTCTGCCATTCAGTAGTAATAACAGAGTTATTTCAAGGCTCAAGGGAGTCTAGTTATGTGAAAGTTCAGGGGGAAAATGAGAAATACTCCACAATGGAAAGACATATTTTTATATTTTATATAAAAAGGGCGAAAAGCCTGGAATTATGAGAAATCATACGTTGCTGAGTTGGGGGCCTATATTTTAAACTTTTGTTTCTGTAACTCACTAGGATGTGCTTAAGGCAACAATATTTTTGTACTTATTCTACATCACAGAGGAATTTTGAAAAGGAAGTGCAAATCTATAACCCTTTAGAAAGACTAAAAATGAAAATATACTTCAGGACATCAGGTTTTTGTTATATACATATGTATATGTGTGTATATATATTCACATATGTGCATATATGTATTTATAAATGTGTGTATGTACGTATGATTTGGGGGAGCATGTTGGTGTGTTGAGTATTTACTGCAGTGCTCAAAGATCACTCTGGGTGCTTAGGGGACCATATGTCATGGCAAGTATTTAAAACAGGCGTAGTTGTAAGCAAGACAAGTGATTAACCCCTGTGTTAGCCGTGCATCAGTATAGAAGTTAAACCTATGCTTTCAAATCAGCATAAGAAAAGAACTGCAAATTTTTTAATCATGTAAATAAATTTTAAAACATACTGCAAAGTAAAGTAAGTTTTAAAAAGTAGATTATGGGGCTAGAAAGGTTGAACAATGGGTAGGTAAGGTGTTCACATTGCAGGCGGTTGATTTGGGCTAAACCCCAAGCATCCCTCCAAGCATTGCCAGGAGTGATTCCTGAGAACAGAGTCTGGAGTATGGCTCAAGTTTAGCTGTGTGGTGGAAAGAAAACTAAAAAATAAATTATGATGATGAAAACATATCCATTTGCATCAATAATCTTAGTAGCTACATATGTAGTAAAGGCACCTATAAACACACGCATTTCAGAATGAATCTCAAAACTTTAAAGCTTATACTTTAAAGTCCCTCAGTATTCACCACTCTTTCCTCTGGCATTTGGTGGCAGAGGGTGGGGGGGTAGAAACCAGAAGAAAATGAATCAAATCTTAACTTAAATGTGAATATGAACCTAGTACATGATACCAAAGAAAAGGTAACATTTGTACTGTAGTCTTTGGTTTTAAATCAGCTTGTTTAGACATCTTCAGCTTTCTCCCCCTTGCACATTCTGTCTTATATTCCAGTTAATGGCCTTTATTGTCAAACCCAAGTGCACAGTTTCTTTCTAAGGAGGAAGCTGCTCTTCCAATGACTTCAAGCCTGAACATGTACCGAAAGCACTTCAAGAAAGCCCATGCTAAGAGCCTGTCTTTAAATCCTCCCAAGGTTCCTGACTGCTCTGGCGTCAGTAGAAGTATGATGAAGGCTTAATACCTAATTCTCTTTTAGGTCTACTGCCGTCTAGAGGATTAGCTTTTAGTTCCTCTCACTAAATAGCCAGCACTATCCCCATTATGTAAAAACTGAGACCAGCACTTACTCCCAGGATGCCCTGCAGAAAGGGAGTGATTTTCAAAGCAGGATCCCTAATAATCAATATCTATAACCAGGCTTTCCTTCCCGGAGTCCTACAGTTCCATAAGCAAGATAATATGTTGTCACTGTTAGTCTGAGACAAGTTGACTTTGTGAAGAGCAAAGCTCAAAAACTAGCCATACCAAACAGGTAACAGAGCAGAGAGAGATCTTTGGCTTCACTAAGATGTAAAGTCCTTTATTAAGAAAATTAACAACAATAACAACAAAAAACCAGAAATACTCCTACAGCAAAATTCTCCATTCAACAGAAAGTTGAGCAAGGGTCAAAGATCTCAGGTCTATCAGCAATGCAGGGGAGTGGTATAGTTATACATCCAAACCATTGAGTCAACAGCACTGAAAACATGAGCTCCAAACTACAATCACCAAACTTTAAACTGTACCTGTCAAGGTGGCAGGCTGGGAATGGGGGATGGAGGTGAACTTGCCTTCCACATGTGGTTTCCCAAATTTTGATTCCCAAAACCAAATATGGCCCTCCAAGAACTGTAAGGACTATGGCAACCAAACCAAAGCCATACAGGAAATACTTAAATTAAGTGTCAACTAATGAAATTATTCAAAAGGACCGCCTGTTATCTTCATTTTCTTATGTTAATGTTTGCATTTAAAATATAGAAGTGCAATCATAGGATATCAAGCTTATTATAATTATCAATAAGAATGAAATCTCATTATCATAACATAAATCATTTGAAAATCTCTCATGAGAGAAAAATATGGACGTATATAATATATATAAATATACATACAACTTCCAAGTCTGCCACATCCGCTCCATGCAAAAGCTATCTTCACTTTCTTTTATTAGTTTTTTTGTGTGTGCGTGTGTGCTTTGGGGGGCCATGCTCTACAATGCTTAGGGGCTCTATCTGGCTCCGTGGTGAGGAATGACCCAGGCGACGCTTGGGAGATTATGTGCAATGCCTGGGGATCAAACCACAGTTGGTCGCCTGCAAGCTAAGTATCATCACTGTACAATTTTTACTGTCCTGCAAAAGCTGTCTTGATAATAAAAGAGGAATCAGAACACCATTAAATTTTTTAAACAAGTCACTGCTGATAATGTTATCACTAGTGCTACCTACCTAATTGTATTTTTTTTTAAGCAGGATAAAATATAAGTTTAATTACACACTGAAAACTTATAAAATAGAACAGATCTTGAAGAGAATCATTTGTGGAAGGAAGAGTCCCACCTAGACTTAATATTTAACTTGTGTATTATGTTTTTTTTTTTTAGTTTTCTATTTGAAGTTTTTTTTATTCTTTATTATACCACCGTGAGACATACAATTTACAAAGGTGCAATTGGTTCTTGGTAATACAGTATTCCAGCACCCATCCCTCCACCAGTACCCCATTTCCACCACCAAGTACCCCACCCCCCCCCACTCACCCCAGGGCTGCCTTAATAGCAGGTAGCCCTGCTTCCTCTCTTTCTCTCTATCTCTGCATCTCTCTCCTCTTCTTTTTACACATTGTGGCTAGCCCTGCAGATATTTATTTATTTATTTATTTATTCCACCTTTTCTCCTTTTTTTTAATTGAAGGATGCTCATGTGGAGTCCTGGCTCCACAGGGTTCCAAGATGCACCCTCCCACCCGAACCCATCTCCCATCACCAATGTCCTGTCTCCCTCCCCTCCCGAATCCCAACCACCCGGCGGGCTCTATATGTCATCTCCTTCCTCTGTATATCTCCCTCTCAGCAAACCCTCCTGCTGTTCGCGGAATGCAGTGTACCAAAAAAACATCATTGTTTCACCCCCTTAGTGGCTTCCGTGGTCGCTTTGCGGCGCTGCCTGGGCTCGAACCAGCTTTGCTGGTCCTCTGGTCGTGGGACATTTTCCCAGCGTCTGGACAACGAAAATGGTGGCTAGTGTGATGGGACGAGTCCCATCCGGCTGCTTCCGGGACCCCGGAGGCAACGGGCCCACTCCCCAAAGCCCTTCTGCCCTCCCTCGGGGTTCCATAGTCAGCTGGAGACCCGGCGCGAGCCAGGCTCCCACCTCCCGAGCCGTCTGCAAGACTCTGGATGCCGGGCCCGCCAGCGGCTCCCTGGGCGGGAAACCGGGGCTCGCCACGATGGAGGGGGAAGGGGGTGACCATGCCTCCGTCTGGCGACTTCCCAGTGCTTCCCGCCTTGGAGCCGCTCTACCTGGGCTCGAACCAGCTTTGCTGGTCCTCTGGTCGTGGGGACGCTAATTGTATTTTTTTAGATCTTTAAAAGATTTTAGGGTATCTTGACCAACATTCTCATTTTAAAGGTTTGTAAAGTAAGCCATTCCCTAATGATTACTTACTCAAAAGAAATAGCAACTAAACTACAAAGTTACAGCTACAGTTCATAATACAGAGGACACTTTATAAATTTATGAAATTGAGGTGAAATTATACCAGGAAGCTGACATGTTAGGTATTACACCAATTGATTATATCAACAAAAACACAGTATTCTAAACATTATTTCTTTATAGTGAGACCAAGAAAACTTACAGGTTCTATAATTTAACATCTTAAAGGAGAGGTATTAGGACAAATAAAGTGTCCTATCCCTTAAGTTAGACTAAAAGGAAAAAATTCAAATACAGATTTATCCTCTAAAAGTTGAAGCTTGATAAAGAAAATTGCATGAAGACTACTAGATTTGTTCTCCCCTATAGAACATAATCTTTAACATGTTCAATTAAAAAATCTTCAGGATTATTCCGATGTACTGTGTCAGAAAATACAAAATACTTTTATTTCCAATTTCATTCATAATATGATTGTTATATTACCCCATTAATATGTTACACACACATATAAGCATATGTGTGCAAGCACATGCCTGTAGGCATGCATGGGCATGTCTGCACACACACACAAACAGCAAGGTACTTACGGAGCTGTAGAGATAGCCTTCGCCATTCATAGCCACATAGAGGCTGGCCTTCACCCCCTGGATGGCCACCACACGAAGGCCCACAGGAATTAGATTGAAGAGGGCTACAGTGAGAGGGAGGGGACAAAAAAGAAAGGATTGGTGTTATTGACCTTTTGAATAAATCGTGATGCTTGTTTCTTGAAAGGAGAATGGTGGGTTCTGGTAGAAGACTGAGAACTAGACGTTTGCTACTGCTTAATATGAATCACCTACGTGATTTCCTAAGTCTCATAAACCCACCTGTACTAACGGTGTACCATTAGATCATCTCTAAGGACCCCACTTGCATCTGAGAATTTTAGCATACCCAATGAACAAACATATGATTTTTTTTTTGAAAATAAGTAACTTGAATGAAAAAACTGCAACAGTCACGGTCATTTACAGTCACGGTCAAGTATCAAGACATAAACCTCAAGTCATAAACCTCAGTCATTTATAGTCACGGTCAAGTATCAAGACATAAACCTCAAATCTGCTATAGGTATGGGAGGATTCGATTTCTAGCAACTTAAAAGAGAGGGGAGTTATTTTGATGAGAGGGAAGGTGATCTTTGAATCTGTTTTATCACTTATGCAGACTAGATCTTAGTAGAGTTTCAATAAACAATTTATTTTGAACAAGTCTAGTCATGTTCTTACCAGTGCCCTTGAGCTCCTAAAATAACTTAGGATGTACAAGACCTTAAAATCTAGTCAGGGAGACAAATTTCAAGACATATGGGATAATCTGATACCGTGTATAATTTATTTCTATAAATAAATGTAATATATGCATTACTATATATATTCCTTATGATACAGAAGTTCAAGAAAATAAAAGCTCTTTGTGGCCTGAAGTATTCAGGCAATGCATGACACAGAAGATTTAGACCGAGTTGAGACTTAGGGCGCAGAGGTATCCAGAATAAAATGACAGTCTAGTGGTATATAAAGTTAGGTAGTTGTGCAGGATGATAAGAAGGGGCCAGATTAAACTCTTCAGTTCATATTATGGAGAAAGTGGGGGGGGGGGGGTGGAGTCATGTAGATAAAATAGAGAAAAAACCACAGTGGACTTTGGGAAGTTCAAGCAAAAAGATTAAGGCTTATAAATTTAGAAAAATGGATTTATCAATTGGATTATAACAAAGGTAGGAGATTTTCAAGTGACACTGAGCCCAATACCAACAATCAGTAGCTAAGTAACATTGTCTTTTTTTTCATAATGTTCCTAACTATAAAATGGGCATCATAATTTCTGCAGTTTATAGAAAAAACTATCATGTTCTCGAAAGTGTTTCCTAAGATGATATATACTTTATCTATATAAAATTTACTTTTAATATATTATTTATCTGCTTCTTCAGTAATGCACATCAGTGTCATATAAATAAGATATATTGCTTCAGTAATGTTTATTAAGCTCACTTTCTTTAGCAAGTCTGCTAACACTTAGTGCAAAACTATTTTTCAGTGTCAATATTTTGGCCCTCAACCACCAAAGCATAAAGAATCTATAGCACAACAGCATCACAACAAAGGTTTTCTGACAATCTACTGTGATACTCTCACCAAAATATCCTATTTTATCATTTTCCTCTTAAATTTAATGCCCTCTAATATCTATTTTCAGATTCAGACAAAATACTTTATGATCTTGTTATATTCTCTTACGTATTTGGCATAGAATCACTATCAGCTAATGATGTGCAGCTTGAGGGGTCTTTATATGTCCCAAGCATGTTCATTAGATACCTTCTTGGTGTCTTTTGTCTCTTTACAATCCTTTCCCTTCACTGCTGCTTGGGTGGAGTTGGCTATAGAGTAACTGAATCATTTTAGACCTTGAAAACAAGGGTTCTTCCTAGGGAGTTCTGGTAAGTAAGCTGAAAAGAATAGGTCCCACAGGACTGTGGAGCAGAGGAACAAGTCCGGCATTCAATTGCTTAGGTCTAGTTTTATGTGAGAAAATAAGGCCTTGCTATGTTTCTCTCGTACCATCTGAACTGAATTCTAATCCTCACAGATACCAGTAGCTAGAGAAAGCATATTTAGGATACAAACTAAGTACAAGGAAAGTACTTACAAATATGTACAACTACTGAACAGTACAAAACTCAATGTTAATTCCTTTTCCTGTTGTCATTAGTTTGTTTTTGACTCCCAAACACTGTCCTGGGATCCAGAGGATTGAAACCAGGCTGGATGAGGGATTAAATTCTGGGCCGTGCACATACAAGGCAAGAGGCCCTGACTACTAAGCCATCTTCATAGCCCATCAGCAACAATCACTGTATCACTGTCTTCCCGTTCATCATCGATTTGCTCGAGCGGGCACCAGTAACATCTCCATATGTCCTGCCTCATGCTAGTAGAGCCCAAGGTCATCTGCTTGCTCCAGCAACATAAAAAGCCTCAAAACATTTCATCAGGTCATGGAATGAGGTAAGGAAAAAAAAATAAACCAACTCAAAATAGTGTGTGTGTCTCTACAAGATAAAAATTTCCTAAGACAAATGCTAAGATCTTAGATTCATTTAGGGGGAATGCAATGAACAAGGCAACTAATAAAGAATTTCCTATCTGAGAAGTATTAGAGAACCATAAAAGGCAGGCAACAGACAAAGAAATTCTATGAAAGTTTTATATGAATCATAAAGTGATAATGGCTTTTAGATGGTATACATTGGAAAACATAGCATGTCTATTAAAAAATAATGGTAGAATTTGTTATGAGACTTGTTTCTGCCAAAGTAAAAAAGCAATTCTCTTTGAGAAGGTGTGTATCTACCTCCAAAAGTCTCCAAAAGTGGCTTACTCTGTTTTTTTCCCTAGTCAGTGTAGCATGCCCTGGTTCTGTCTCATAAAAATCCTATGATTACTCATTGAGAATTATTAGCATGCAGTTATAATCTCCATGCTCACAGTGACTTTTCCAACTCATAGAAAAAAGTAGGCCACACCATTCTTCAAGACTCTTGATCCAACATGTCATTCTCCTTGTTAAAACCTTTAGTGACTGTTGCAGGACTCCTCTAAGAGCCTCTGCATCTGCCTGGGAATGCCTTTATTGGGTAGAGAAGGGGGTTTTTGAGATGGCATGTCTCTGTACCAAAACTAATACTAATGCCAGTTAAATATTTATCCAAGCCTTCACAAGAGTCTCGTCTACTTCACAGTAGTTTTGTATTTTAGTTGCCCTTGAGGTTATCAGAGAGCCATGCTTGCTTGCTTGGAGGCAAACAGCATTTCTCTCTGGTCTAATTACTTAGAGATCCAACGTGGCCAGGCAAATATTCTGGTAAGATCTAGCTAGTCCCACGATGATTGTGGTAGCATGAGAGAATATTTATACCAGCCAGTACAGAATACATGGTCAGATAAAACTACCACATTTATACTACCCTTATCGACAAAGTGAACTGCAGGAGGCAATCCAGGGAAGATGCAGAGAATCTTGGGCTTTTAGGTGTCCTGCAACAAGTGACTGTTCATTTTATGTAAGATGAATCTAAAATCTCACCTCTAGCCTTCAATGACGCTCACAATCTGGTCTCAAAACACATCTCAGCTTATCACTGGAACCTCATTTCCTTGAAGTTAACCAACCTCACAGAGAATTTTTTTTTCCATTTACAAAGTTCCTTCTTGATCATTAGCAAAGCTGAATTCTCTCCCCCTCTTCTGCTTTTCTTTTTTGAAAGCCTTCCCACTTCCAAATTTGACTATTTTCATCCTTTGAGACCTATTATACTCAACTGTACCAAGATCTTACCTAGATACCTCAGACATAATAGTTTCCTTTCACATACTGTTTAATTCAGGGATATCTCTTGAATTACTTCAGGAGATGGCATTATTGTTATTTTCTTACATATCTGTCTCTGATCTTAAGGTTAAAACTCTTAAGAGTAGGCCTTTGCAGTTTGTACTTGAATAATATGAGCATATTTTAACTCAGAAAATACTATTGATTTTAAAGGTGGTAAAATGTATTATGTCTAGAAATTTCAGTTTTATTACTGGAAATTAAAGATTTTAGGATAAAAATAAGAAAAAAAGATTAAGGGCTGGGCGATACTATCGTGGTTTCTAGACCATACTCGATACCTGAAATTACACGGTATCTCCCCTTTCCTCCACGGAGGCCACTGAGAACAGGTAGTTCAGGTGGCTGCACAGCCTTGGGTCCCTGCATTAAACTGCTGGTTTAGTTAGTCAAGAAACACTAGGTAGGCTTCTGGGCTTCATCAGTACCATTTGGGAAGCCAATAAAACAATAAACTAAATTGAATAGTAAAAGACTTAAAACTTCCCTAGCCTTGATATTCAAGGTCATAAGAGATAGTGAGATTGATACTCACAGCAGACATTTCTGGAAAACAGCAGCATATCATCTTTCATATACTTTCTGCTTTCCCCAACTTGACTCCATTTTTGTATCATTTTACTCCATGCTTTCACTTACTTCATTTTTTCTGCTTGAAACGTTGCTTTCTACATGTTTACACTAGACCTCCAGTCATGCTTAGAATGACACACCAGTTGCCAAGTTTTCTCAGTTGCCAGCTGTTCTGATCCGACATCCAGACTAGTTTATCACAATTTACAATTTTCTTCCTTAAAAATGTTTCATCCACCAACTACAACTAGATTGTAAGCTCTTCAAGCTAAAGACCGCAGCTAAACCACATATAGAAAATGAGAAGATGGAAAGAGGGCAGGAAGACAAAGGGAGACGCAGACTAGTGTATCACCTACTTATATTCAGGATCTTAAACATTTGCTTGAACAAAGACTATGATTATAAGCAAAATAGAGTACAAGCATCAATCAATGCTAAATAATCATTTTACCTTGTTCTTCAAAAACGGATTTTATCTTTTTAAGCCAGTTTTAAAATATGATTCATATTTTCAGCACTGAATAATGATGGCGGTGTTATGGGGATCCATAGACCTAATTCAATCACGGAACCGTACTGGGTAGATATGGATAAGGATAAAGGTAAGAAAGTAAATATCATACTGCACTGACAAAATGGTATTTACAGCTTAAATATAGCATGCACAAACTGGGATAAAGAACAAGACAAAAAACCTGAATCTATGAAACTCGTAGAAGAAAACATAGGGGTAAAGTTTCTTGACATTGATCTTGTCTGGCATTTCTTGAAAGGGTAGCGAGAGCACAAGGAACTAAAAAATCATGATATGCAAGTGAGACTATACCATTCTAAAAGGCTCTAATACAGCAAAGTAAACAATCAGCCAAATTATGTGGCAACCTAAGATATAGAAGGAAATATTTTCATATCATTTGTCTGAGAGGATGTTAATATACAAAATAGATGAGGAATGTCTGCAACTCAGGAGTCATAAACAAATAACCCGATTTAAAATAGGCAAAGATGCCTACATCACCCTTGGTCCGAGAGGATAGGGGGGATAAGGAAATAGAGTGAACAGGAAATGGGGAGCAGAAATATATGAAAAGTTATGGGGTAGGAGTCATGGAGTATCAGGATTCGTGGTGTTAGGAATGACAGAGCTATGTATCTGAACCTCAGAGTCAACATCTTTGAAATGATAATACCCAAAGTTTAACAACCCAACTTAAAAGATGCCTGTCCAGATGCTAGGCTGGGGGTAGGGAGGTAAGAGAAGGAATCTCTAATTACTGGGAGAGTCTACACTGGCGTCGGGATCAGTGATGGAACATTGTGTATCAAATAACCCTACTACAAGTGATTTTATAATTCATGCTGCTTTTAATAAAATAAATTTTGGAAAAAGCAAATTAAAAATATGCAAAAAATTGCATGAATATTTCAACAAAGATGATATACAAATAACCAAGGTAAGTGAATAATATTTAATACCACTAATCCTCAGGAAAATACAAATCAAAACCACAATGAGTTGCCAATGAAAACTATTAAAAATGCATCTTTTTATTAAACCACAGCACAGCAGATGCTTAACCACTTGTGGTCAATAAATTGAATTCTCTAACAGAGAATTTTTAGAGGAAGCAAAATAAAGATGTCAGTGTCTCTTTAAGCTTTAAATGAAAGAGACAAGACTAGGATGGAGAGTTCAAAGGTCAAAAGATTTGGTCCAGAGTCTTTGTTCTGAATTTTTAAACTTTTTCACTTGGTGACTCATAGTACTGCTAACTTCTTCACTGACTTGTTATGAAGATTAAGATGATAATTTTTAAAAGAACACTTGTTACTACATTAAAATAACAGTCAAGGACCTGAGTGATAGCACAGCGGGTAGGGAGTTTGCCTCGCATGCGTTTGACCCCGGTTTGGTTCCCAGCATCCCATATGGTCCCCCAGTAAGTGTCAGGAGTAATTCCTGAGTGTAGAGCCAGGAGTAACTCCTGAGCATCACTGTGTGAGACCCAAAAAAGCAAGAAACAAATAAATAAATAAACACACAAACAAACGAATGAATGAATAAATAAAAAAATGAACAGACAAATAAATAAATAGATAATCAAATAAATAAATAAATGGATGGATGGATAAATAAATTAATTAATTAAATAAAATAACAGTATTCCTGATGTGATGGTTATTGCTGGAGGTGTTATTAAACCTCCAAATCTAGAGCTTTCATTAGGATGACAGAACAAAGGATGTAATTACTATCTTGTGTTTCGACTTAAATGTCTTAAAATGTCATGATGGAAAATAAAATTACTGTATATATCTTACTTTGGATCTGGTAAGCAAATATAACTAGTGTTAATAAAACCAACAGAATGCAAAAATTAACATAATTTGGGTTGTTCTGATTTAGTGTTGATTGTCTGATACTCTATAATATACACAATTTTCAAAAAATTCATCTGTTGAATTCCCCACCCCTACCCCTAGTGAACTGAGTGACTTAGGAAACCGATTTTCATTTTTGGTCTCGGAAATTTAAATTTTTTTTTCTTGTAAAAGCATGGACTGTGAACAAACATTATAGATTTTCAACACAGTGAAAGTGAAAGCACCACGATGATCCCTTTCTTTGACTAAAGCTAGTAGAAAAGCTTGTCTTAACTCTGATAGAAAGGCTGTATTGGATTTTAAAGCTGATATTATCATATAACCTTTCTTGTGTTACTTTAGAAATGTTCAAAAACTTGCATAATTAACAAGTCAGTTCAATGTGATTCTTTTTTTCTCGGATAAGATGAAAAATGAAGCATATCACTATCAATAATGAAAGCAAATGCCTGTCATCACTCATTCTCTGCAGCCAATTTGTCTTACAGAGAAGACTTGTCTCACACTCCATTTGAAGAATTCAGTGAACAGCGAGTGTCACCCCATAAGATCAATGGGCAAAAACTTTCTCCCAGAAAGTTTGACCTGTTTTCGAATGGTTTAGATTTTTATCCCCACAATCTTCCATCAGGCACCATGCTTCCAAACTTAACAACTATGGCCTACTAGAATTATTTATTGATTACTGTATCACTGTCTTCCCGTTCATCATCGATTTACTCGAGCGGGTCCCAGTAACATCTCCATATGTCCTGTCTCATGCTAGTAGAGCCCAAGGGCATCTGCTTGCTCCAGGAACATAAAGAGCCTCAATCCATTCCATCAGGTCATAGGAATGAGGTCTATAATTGTTACTGGTATTTGGCATATCAAATACGACACGGGTAGCTTGCCAGGCTCTGCCGTGTGGAGGTAAGTTATATTCTTATAGAATATGTTATATTCTTATAGAATATAACTGGCAAATAATTATGCATGTCTAAATACTTCCACCTAATGATATATGTGAGGCCAGAACAACAGCACAGCAGGTAGGGTGTTTTCCTTGTACGTAGCCATCCTGGGTGATGTATTTTATAAAAAATTTTTAGGTAAAATATGCACTACAGACTGAAATGAATGTATATAACTATACACATTATATAAATATACACTTCTGGAATGTTTTTAAATTAATTTTTACAGAATCACCATGAGATACAGAGTTTCAAAGCTATCATGATTGGGTTTCAGTTGTACAATGTTCCAACATGCATCCCTCCACCAGTGTAACTTTAATTCTAGAATACAGTATCAAAATTCTCTGAAGAGGTACATTAGGCAACAGTAATTGGCAGCAAGGGCGGTGCACATGTTCTGTTGACAGCAGCCCTGGATTTGATCCCTCAACCCACATCCTGAGCATGCTGGGTATGGTCCCCACGTTTTTTAAAAAGTGATTTTTTAGGGGCTGGGAATATAATACAGCAGGCAGGGTGCTAGTCTTGCACATGGAGACCCAGGTTCAACACTCTGCCCCATTTTTGGTGGCCCGAGCACTGCCAGAATGATCTCTGATTGCAGAGCTAGGAGTAAGCCCTGAGCACCACCTGCTGTGTCCTTCATCACATATATTCTAGACATTGCACAGTGGTATAAATGAAAATAAATGTCCTGATATAGAAGTATGACTCCTCTGTGTATTCACTTTGGAGGGTCATATTGGGAATCAGGTTTGAGCTGCACAAAGCAAGCTTGTAGAAGTCTCACACTTTCTCTAAAATTACTAACTCATACTCAGCCAGCATCTATGTTGTTACCTTTATAATTTCTTTCTATAAAGGTAAAATTTATATAATGTACATTTATCCTTACAAATAGTTCCCTTTTCTTCAGGTAAGAAACTACTGATTCAAAGAGCTAAGTAATATGGCCAAACTAACATTACTGGTAAATAAAGATGTTTACTAATATCCATGACTGTCTCTAAAATCCCATGGTATGTTCAAAATATCAGAATTGTTCCCCAAGTATTCAGACTCACTCTTGGTATTTACTAAAGAAACTACAAAAATGTCTTCTGTCAATACTTAGGAGGAAGCAATGATAAAAGCATTCCTTCACTTATCTTTAAAATGCAATAATAATAATAATAATAATAATAATAATAATAATAATATGAACTGGACTGAATAGTGTGGTACAGACATATTTTGGCCTGAGGATGCATGTATGCTATATTAGTGTTAGAGAAAGCAGATCTCCAAAGTGCAATGTTACTAACTCTTAACTATATGCCTCCTAGTACTAGTCTATCTAGGCCACTGAATAATACACCTAAGTTTATGCATATCCATAGCATGTATACACAATACAACATACATCACAAATTTCCCATGAATCTTATGATCTAAAATATCTACAATTATTGTAGAAAACTTCACTTTTTCCAAAATTATATTTAAAATATATTTCTACTTATAGCTTAAACTACTTACATGTTCTTAAACCAAGGTTCATTCTAATGAGATCTCTCTTCTATGTAAACACTGATAGAGGGTGTTGCAGTTACAGAAGTCACCTTGACTCTGAATAACTTCTGACTTATTATACATCTACTAAGAAGTCTATATTTTCTAGATTGGGCACAGCTCCTCTTTATACCCACTGCACCTAGCGTGGGACAGTTAGAATTTACCAGGAGACTACCACCCTAGCTACATTGAAACTATAAGATTATAGGAAGGATCATACTAGTTTGCTGTCAAGCAGGTGAGTGTGACCCTTTAAGTATACGGAAAACAAGATACTCAGAATCACCCTGATACAGATAATAAATAAGAAGGACCTTGTGGGTACTTCTAGATTACATGAAGCCCATGAAATTAAGATGTATTACTTTATACCAGCCCCCTCCAATGTTTTACGTAAGAGATAATCTTGAAAGAAAAGATTAGACCTTGACATAACCCTTTGTTTCTACCTACAATAGGGTGTGGCACCACACTTCTACAAGCAGTTTATAGAGTTCCTTGTTGATAGTACTTTCCCTGTCAACAGATAGGATTACTTTGATGTATATAGTGGGACTGACCTGAGGCCCCATCTCCTTCTTCTTCTTTGGGGTAGGACTCCTCTCGGGTGAGATCTTCTCTCTTTGGTGGGGAGACTTGGGCTCTCTTGTATGGTCTAAGTACTGACCAGAGCTAGAGTTCTTTCATTATATTGGATTGAGGTAGTAGAGCTTTTGTACTATTAAAAGCCTTATTGGAACTGTGCCGGACTCATGAGTTTTCATCCATTCCCCGGCGGCCTTGGAGGTAGAAGAGAACTTCTGTCCTGATACTGTTGGGGGGCTCCCTGACAGGTTAGTATTAGCAGGCTCATTTATTTCATGTTATTACTGAACTTCCCTGCCAAAGGGCATATGGAACTTAAACATTTGTAAATTGACTTCTGTGAGAAAGTTGAATTCAAGTTGAATGTACAGTGAATGCAAGTATATGATTAGTAATCCTATAAAACACAGTTGACCAGAAGTTAAGGACAATTTTTTGTTTTTCAGAGTTAAACCCTGATTCTTAGAATCACATTGTTGTAGAATTGTTATTTTTCTGGATATTGACTCCATGAGTAGGATCCCTTTTTAAAAAAAAAAAATAAGGTCACAGGGGTGTATGTCTGTGTGTGTGTGTGGGGGGTGTCGGACCACATTTGGTGGTGTTCAGGGGCTAGTCATGATTCAGGAGTGATCCATGGTGGTTCTCTGGGGACCATATGCAATGCTGGGATTTGAAATGGTGTCAGTAGGGTCAAAAAATATTGAAGTAAGCTCTTGACTCTGTTATATAAGCTAACAAAGATAAAAAATAATACTGTACCTGCAATGCTGAGGGGTTATTTCTGACTCTGCCCTCATAAATCACTCCTACTGATTCACAGGAGACCGAGTTGTATGCCAGGGAATGAACCTGTATCATCTGCTTGCAAGGCAAGCACCTTATCCACTGCAACTATATCGCTCTGTCCCATTTTCTGGAATTCTTTTTTTTTTTGTTCTTTTTTGGGTCACACCCGGAAATACTCAGGAGTTAATTCTGGCTCTGCACTCAGGAATTACTCCTGGCGGTGCTCAGGGGACCATATGGGATGCCAGGGATTGAACCCAGGTCAGCCGCTTGCAGGGCAAACGCCCTACTCACTGTGCTATCGCTCTGGCCCCAATTTTCTAGAATTCTTAAATGTCTCTAAGGAAATTGTTACAATTCTATTGTCTTTTTCCCCCCCAAATCCTACACAGCAGAGCCTGGTAAACTACCTGTGTCTTATTTGATATGCCAAAAACAAGTAACAATTATGGACCTCAATTCCATGACCTGAAGAATGGTTTGAGGCTCTTCCTGTCCCTGGAGCAAGCAAATGCTCTTTTACTACACTTTCTTGTGACAGGACGTATGGAGATGTTACTGGTGCCCACTCGAACAAATCGATGAACAATGGGAAGACAGTGATAGTTCTCACGGTGGTATAATAAAATATTTAATAAAAAATAAAATATAGTTCAACTACTTAACACATATTAGTTTAAAAAGTCATCTCAATTTCAATGTTCAGCCTGTCAAAATATATCACCACAGTGTTCTATAAGCTATTTTTATAAAAAATTATTGATATTTTTTAATTATTGTAAATTAGTGTTGCAGGGACCAAGTAATAGCTCAATAGACTAAATGCATATATGTTTGATCCCTGGTGTTGCAAAAGTCCTCTATGCATTACACAAGGAATTATAGTCTCACAGACATTTTCCAAATACACACATGATGCATTAAAATACACACAGTATCATAGTTACGACTTTAGTCATAACTTATTTATTATGTACTATGAACTTTTCATCAGAAATGATACATTGAGGGAAAATTCAGAGTAAATAAATAAAGATATCTCTGGAACTGAACTTGTATTCCAAGTCCTGTCTGACAACATCTGTGTAACCATGGGCTAATCTTTAAAACTTAGTTTTCCTCAGCTTACTCTTTTCATATTCTGTAAAACACGAATGATTACATTAACTTTAGTAGAACTATTATGCTTATGTGAATAAACGTTACATATAAGTCTGCAAACCTATACCTAAGTAAGTCAAATTTAGATGTCTGCATACCTCAACTTAGACACTAGGAATTACTCAGTCAATATTAAATATAAATAACTCATAGATCCCATACTCATAGCTCAGTAAATAGTACTGTGCCTTCATATAACTATTTGTTGCCAGATTGTTCATTGAAACCATATGAAGTAAACATTCTTCATAGTTATCTGTGCTGGAAAACGTGAGTTCACATAGCCACCTGTTTTATGATACATTCCTTATTTAGTAAGCGGCTATAAATGGAATAATTTAAAGAATCACAAGCAAATACCACTGCCATTATCATTTACATTTGGCTTGAAACTAGACGAATTGGTGCAAACTCTCAAGCAGTAATTCTATAGAGTAGAGAACTTAGTAGCAGTAAATTTCTTTTCTTCTTAAATTTATTTTAGGCATCACAGTTTACAAGGTTGTTAATGACAGGGCTTCAAGCACGAAACATTCCAGCACTCCCCGTGTCCAAGTGCCCCTTCCACAAGTGTCTACTTCTGGTGGACGCTGACCCAATATCCTGACCCAATCATTCTTCCTCTTATATTCCTACGGCAAAAAGGATAAGCTGTCCTACTAAAATCCAGTTCTCAGGTTTGGCTGCCTTTGGACTTTTGTTATTCCCCCTAACTTGGTCTCTTTATATCCCACCTAAGAGAGATTTTCTGTGCCTGTTTCTCTCCAGTTCACTAATGTCACCTAGCCCGATGCTCTCCAGACGCACCTCACAGCAGCTAGTTGGATGATTTTATCTTTTCTTATAGTCAAGTAGTAAGGCATTGTGTGTATGAGCCATAGTTTCTTTATCTAGTCATCAGTTGTTTCCATATACTGACTAGTGAATAGAGCTTTAATAAGCATAAAAGTTCAAATGTCTTTTCTGAATACATTTTGGGGGCACCTGAGAAGGATGTAAAGAAGTAGAACTGCTATGCCATAAGAAAGACCAATTTCTAGTTTGGTGAGAAGTGTTCATACTTTTTTCCCAAAATGGCTGGACCAATCGACTTTCAACAAACAGTAAATGAAGGTCCCTTTTCCCCCTACATCCACACCAATACTGGTTGTTTTTGTTCTTTGTGATGTGTTTCAGTCTCACTGATGTGAGGTGACATCTCGTTTTCATTTGCATCTTCCTAGCGATCAATGATGCAGAGCATTTTTAAATGCCTTTTGGCCATTGTATGCCTTCTTTAAAGAAGTTTCTTTACCTATCCTCCCCTCAATTTTATGGGGTTGGTTATTTCCTGTAAAATTCTACAAGAGCTTTATAAATCTTGGCATTAAGCTTTTATCAGATGAGTGTCTGAAAATATTTTCTCCTAATCTGTGATCATCTTTATGCTGGTGTCTTTATGCTGGTCATCATTTCTTTTGATTGCAGAAATATCTTAGTCTATTGTATTCCCATTTGTTTGTTTTTACTGCCATTTCTTGGCTAACAGTATTGAATCCTTGAAGATAGCTGTAAGTTCAGTGGCAGGGAGTGTTATGCTTATGTTTTCCTTAACATAACTGATAAATTCAGGTTTGACTCACCATTGAATATACACAAAGAGACTTAAGTGATAAACTCCTAATATCTGCAGGGCTAGCCACAATGTGTAAAATAAGAGGGAGAGAGATGCAGAGACAGAGAGAGACAGAGAGAGAAAGAGAGGAAACTGGGGTACCTGCTATTAAGGCAGCCTGGGGTGGGGGAGGGTGGGGTACATTGGTGGTGGAAATGGGACACTGGTGAAGGGATGGGTGCTGGTATACTGTATTACCAAGAACCAATTATGAACACATTTGTAATTGTATGTTTCATGGTGGTATAATAAAAAATTAAAAAAATAAAAATAAATAAATTCAGGTTTGATATAGAGATATTTATTTTTTATTTTGCTTTTGTGAATGGTGTTAGAAAGGAGTATGAATTCATTTTGCTGCATTCACACGTGACCGACCTGTTTTCCCAGCACTAATTGTTAAAGAGGATTTCCTTGCTCTACTTCATACATTTTGTTCCTTTATCAAAGATTAATTGTTCACATATCTAAAGAACTGTCACTGGACTCAATTCTATTCAGTTCACCTGTTCCACTGATGCACTGCATTAATTCCAGTACTATATTCTTTGGATTACTTCAGCTTTATAGTAAAGTTTTAAATCTCAGGAATGAGAAATCTCCCAATTTCTTTTCCTCAGATGGTTTTGGTTATTGGGGGTAGAGGAATTTGATTATTGGATTGTCATTCTGGACACACTAATTCTTCCAATACACAAACAGGGATGTGTTTCTATTTTCTTGAGCATTTTAACTTCTCTTGATGATTTATACTCTTTCACTTCTTTTGTTAGCTGATTCTCGGATACTTGATTTTGGGGTGGGATAAAACTGTCAACAGGACATTTAAAAATTTCTCTCTGTTCTATTTCATCATTTGCATATAGAAATTCCATAGACTTGCATTTTGAACACTTGACTATAAGAGTTTATTGTTTCTGTGCAAAAGAGAGACAGAGAGAGAAAGAGAAGTGAGAAAGAGAGAGAGAAAGAAAGAGAAGAAAAGTGCCTGCCAGAGAGGCAAGTGTGGGGAAGGGGAAACGGGGACATTGGTGTTGGGAAATGTCCACTGGGGGGAGATATGGGTGTTTGAACACTGTATGACTTTAAACTCAATCATGAACAGCTTTATGATTCTTTATCTCATGGTGATCATTTTTTTAAAAAAGAGTTTATTTTTTCTAGCTATATTTTTGGTAGAATATTTAGGAGTTTCTAAGGACATTATAAGTTCTCTGCAAATAGTGATAGCTTAACTTCTTTTCCAATCTGGATGCTCTTAATATTTCTTTTCTACCAACAGACTACCTAGAAACTTCTCTACCTATATATTGAATATCTAATCTAAACAGCCATCAAAACAAATTGTCACTGTCATTAATTATCACCTACTATTAGTGTGAGAATATAGACAGATTTGTGTAAACACTCAAGCAATGACATCTATAAAATGAGGAATTTAGTAGCACTGAATATTTTTACCTTGAGCAAATTAACACATCTCAGAGTCACAAAATTAGGAAATTTCCAGATTTTTAATATTGCAACTCTAACTTAATATTGCAATTCTAACACACGTTTATTACTTTAAAGAGTCCTCCATCCATTTTTATTTATTATTAGAACACCTCCATATATATATATTTTTAAATAGTGTTTTCTTTTTCTAGCAACATAAACTTAGGAATTTAGCCTCTAGTCCTGATTGAATAATAAAAGTGGTAACTCCCTCTCTTATGGATAAAGGCGCCATTTATACAGATTCAGAAAATATGACTCTGTAATTACTACACAATGCCTGAAGACAACATTTCATATGTGAAAGAGTATCTTCTTTTTCCATTAGCTCAATAAAGTTCACTTTTCCAGTCTGAGCACACTCAATGGAAAATGACTTCCTTCACCAGTCTTGAATTCTCTTAAATTGTCTGTCATTCTCAACACAAAATGCAAATGTTATTCAATTTGCATTAATTCCTCAGGTTGGGTGTGTTGTAGAAAATCATATTCATTTCCGATAAAAGCTATTCTTAGAATTCACTTTCATTCGTTTATGCAATGATATGAAAATCTAGTATGTGCAAGGCACTGTTCTAGGTGCTGAAGAAACCACAGTACAAAAAACAGACAGAACTCTCTTTTACCATGGAGATATATTCTAAACTATGATTCTCTATTGAAACTGAAGTTTAATTGGTATAATTCAAACCATGAAATAACTTGTCCATTACTTCACTCTTATTAAATACCAACAGAGGTAGGCTTGGAGCAATTCTTATACTTAAGAAACTCACAGTCCAAGAGAATTTAACAAGTTTTTATGTATAAAGATATATGCAGAAGAAACAACACAAAATTTTAGAGAAGTATAGATGATACAGAATTTAAAAAAGAAGAATGTGGGGCGGAGCAGCAGTACAGTGGGTAGGGTGTTTGCCTTGCACAGAGCCGACCAGGGTTTATCCCCAGGATCCTATACGGTCCCCAAGCACCGCTAGAGTACTTCCTGTGTGTAAAGCCAGTAGTAACTCCTGAGCATCTCCAGGTATGACACCCCCGCCAAAAAAAAAAAAAAAAGCAGAACTTGTTTTAGGCATCAGAAAAGTTTTCAAAGATAAAGGGAAATGAAGTCTGTTTTCCAAGGATGACATAGTATGGCAGTGAATAGTCTGGAAGGGGAAAAAAATCAACTTGTCATGAAGGCAGAAATATCAAAGACAAATTTATAGAGGTTAACCAGAAAAGGTCTCCATAAAGACCTCACTTGAAAGGGCCGGAGCGATAGCCCAGCGGGTAGGGCATTTGCCTTACTTGCGGCAGGCCTGTGCCAGCCCGGGTCAATCCCTGGCATCCCATATGGTCCCCGGAGCACCGCCAGGAGTAATTCCTGAGTGCAGAGCCAGGGAGTAACCCCTGAGCATCACCGGTGTGACCCAAAAAAAAAAAAAAGACCTCACTTGAGTAAAAGTATAAAGATGAGAGATGAGAGATTTCAGCTCAGAACCATAGTACAGTAAGCAGGGCACATTCCTTGGACGCAGTTAACCCAGATTAGGATCACCAGCACAACATAGTCCCCTAAATACTGCCAAGAGTAATATCCCTGAGAGCAGAGGCAGGAGCAATTCTGGGGAGTGCTGCTTGTGACTCAAAAACAAAAACAATGTTGAAGGATTGAATGATTTAGATATCTGAAGCAAGAGCATGTTAGGAAGATGGAGGTAACTTGAGTTTTGAAATTGCATGGCAAATATGTGGGTGGAAAAGAACACTGCTGAAAGAACTTAGAACAGTCAGAAAGCAAGGGATAGACCTATATAAAACCTTATTGATCATAGGCTAAATCTGTATTGCACCAATGCTAATGTGTGATGAAAATGAACAGTGAAGTGTTACTGACTTATGTCTTAATGCATCTCATGGGCTCCTGTGTGCACCACAGACAAAAAAGCTAAAACCCTAAATAATAAAAAAGCCGTTAGGAAGCTATTGAGAAATCCCAAGCTGTAGGCCAAGAAATCCAAAGTATAGGCTAAAATTGGAAATAGTCTGATTCAGTATATATTTTGAAATAATACATGAATTTGCTACTATTTTCAGTCGCACAAAATTACTTTAATACATGTTCTTAGAATTCTGATCTTTCTATAAAGTGTTTTAAAGTGTTAAGTTTTTCAATGATTAAGAACGCACAAGAACAGAAGAATAGAAAAAGAAACTATGGCACATATACACAATGGAATACAATGCAGCTATCAGAAAGAACGAAGTCATGAAATTTGTCTACAAATGGATGGACATGGAGATCATCTTGCTTAGTGATATGAGTCAGAAGGAAAAGGACAGATATATAATGACTACATTCATCTCTGGGATATAAATATATAACAGTGTTCTACTAATTGTTGGAAATGGTAATGCCAGACTAGAACTGAGCATTAAACATAAGCAAAAGGATTTAAATGATAACCCCTAAATGTATGTATGGCAAGACACAATGTGTAAAAGTAGGGAGAGAGAGAAAGAGAGAGAAGGAGGAAGAGGAGGACGATAACAACGATGAAGATGAAAAAGGAGAAGATGAAGAATATGATGAAGAGGATGGAAGAAGATGACAAAGAAGACGAAGAAGACGAAGACAAGATGAAGACAACAACTACAATGATGGCGCAAAAAACACAAAAATGAAGAAGAAGAAGAAGAAGAAGAAGAAGAAGAAGAGGAGGAGGAGGAGGAGGAGGAGGAGGAGGAGGGAGGAGGAGGAGGAGGAGGAGGAGGAGAAGCAAAGTCCCTGGTATAGAGCCAGAGTGGGGAAGAGGAGAGGGAATCTGTGGACACTGGTGGTGGGAAATGTGCACTGTTGGAGGGATGGGTTCTGTAACATTGTATGACTGAAACCCAATCATAAACAGCTTTGTAAATGTCTATCTCAGGGTGTTATGATAAAAAAGAATAAAAAATTATTTCCAGCTTACAGGCTTACAACATTTGAGATCTATTCAATGGGACTTTGGTGATTAACTTCCCTAAGCAATAATTAGAAATACATGCATGACTTAAATTGATCTCAATAAAAAGTAGGGACAAGACCAGTACTGATGATCAGGTTATCTAACTCAAAATTCAAAGTCCTTTGACTTAGCTGCAAAGCTGTATTCAGTTATTTTAACTTCACAGACACGGAGTGTTAGCGACCGTCAAATTTTTGTATTAAATTCAGAAATCTAGGTAGCTCAAAGGGCCTAAATTGTTAAGAACAAAATGTAGGAGGTAAAGAAAGTAGGTACATTCTTCAAGTGAATAAACTCAATTTCTCTCTGAAGTATGACAGTTTAAATGAAAAATCTCTGCATAGCTTTCCAGTTCAAGATCTTGGAAAATACCCACCTGCTGTCTGAGGCAAAAATACAAATGAGCAAGTTGAATTTTGATGGGGGAGGAGGAGACACAAAGACAGATGAGAAACTGGAGTCTAGTGTGCCCTATTGCAGCTGTCAACAGACATGCAAGTTTCCAATACAGCAGAACAAAGTAAATGATGACTGTGTGGTTGAAAGGCAATGGCAGGGAGAGAGAGGTTTCCATGAATGCAACGATTGTCTTAACAGGAGATAAGACTGTGGCTATTCTCAGGAAAGAATGTTCTGTGCATAAAAGCTCCAAGACATCACATATGTCTTAAATTAGGCTCAACTCACGTAGTAAATCAAAACTGGACAATTTCACATTTGAGGCTGTTAGCAAGTCTGAATTTCCAGTACTTATTTTTACTATAACATTCACTTGGTCCTATTGTATTAGAATCAGATACCCAGTGATCCAGGTGTGCAGGAGCAAGACAGAAAATACCTACACCAGCAAATTGAAACAGTCCAATTCTTGAGATTATACATATAATATATGCAGTTCCATTTTGTGAGGAAGGCAATAGGCGTGCCAAGGCTGAGGAAGTAAGGTTAGGACTGACTTTCTCCTGCAAGGAGCAATTCCTCACTCCAGTCTCAGCTCCACAGCTCCCAAGGAATCAGGGGGCAGGGATCATTCCACAGGCCGGGCAGAAAAGAGGAACCTAGGTGAGTCTTAACAACAGCCATGGGGCTAGTTTCGAAAAGTCTGTATGTACCATGCACAGATTATCCTCGGTCCTCGATTCATCCAGGCACTTCCCTCTGTTGACAAAGATGAGCGGAGAGGGGTGCTACGACACCCTCTGCAGGACTGCTGCCTCTTTCCTGTCATAAAAGCCACCAGGGAAGTCTCTTTTTTTTGAGTGCAAATCACTTCTCCTCTGGCAATAAATTAGAACACTATTGTAACACTATTGCTTAAGCTACAATGAAAAAATATAATTAAGGAAATTTATAAACAAAGTTCAATAAGAAGCTAAGAAGTCATGATTTAAAATTTTTTGAGACATTATTACCTATGATTTTATGTGAAAGAGCAAACTAATGGTCACTGTCCGTCCTCACCAAGAATATCTATTGGAGGCAAAATCTTGAATAGGTATTTAACAGCAATAATAACAAAAAAGTCTTACAAATGTTCATTAATGCTCTAGATAGCAAAATTATATGCTCTATTTTTCTTTTATTAAA
>JAJIBD010013552.1:0-47308 GCA_021461705.1 Cryptotis parvus | reverse complement strand
GGGAACGGCTCTAGTGTACTAACATTTAGAACATCCAGAGACTATCAAAATAACTTGTCTGTGCAACTTGAGTTGTGTTTCTCCTTGAGTGAGGTTTTTCTTTGAAGTTAAGTCTGCAGGCTATGACGCTAATAGTGGCTATATAACCTAAAGCTCCCCCTTACTCAGGGTCTTGCTTTTTGACCTGCATTCCTGAGAGCTTGACCCCAGCTAGCTGGCTTAAATAAACTCTGCTTGCATTTTGCATTACTGGCTGGTTTCTTTGTGATTCCTAAGTGTGACTCGGATCCTAACAGTGCTTGCCTTGCATGCAGTCACCCTAGGTTCAATCCCCAGCACCCATAAGGTCCCTGAGCACAGAGCCAAGAGTCAGCCCTGAGCACAACCTGATGTACCCGGAAAACAGAAAATTAAAACACCCCAACTCCTCCAGCTATTGCTTCCAGAAAGGCTCCGACTAGCCCTTCTTGGGGTGTTTTCCTGCCTCCTAAAACTCCAAGGCTCACCCCTAGTCTTTGATCTTCATTTCTAAGAGGATATTCACTTTAAAAGTTTTCATTTTTAAAATAAATTCTATTTTATTTTATTTTTTGGTCTTTTTGGTCATACCCGGCTATGCTCAGGGATTATTCCTGGCTCTATACTCAGGTATTTCTCCTGGCGGTGCTCCAGGACCTTATGAGATGTTGGGGATTGAAGCAGGGAAACCTGCGCACAAGGCAAACACCCTCCTATAGCTTCAGCCCCCCAAATAAAACTTTTAATTTTTTAAAGTTACAAAGTTCAAATCAGGGCCTAGAGATGAGAAATTTTCTACACATCGCTGGCAGATGACTACAGCTCCTCTGGGGCGATAGAGCGGAGGCAAGGGAAGCCGTGTGTGAATGATTATTGCTGAATCATTCTGAATACTTTCCTTTTCTAAACAGCCGTAACCAGAGCTGCAAGACTGTTCTGGAGTGCAGCCACGTTCTTCAAAGGGGATGTGAGCAAGGAAGGCCAGTCTGCCCCTCTCCCCCATAATCCTCCCCTAACGTTCCTCCACTCCACTTGGGAAACTCAACTGGTTTTTGTTTGTTTGTTTTTGTTTTTTTTTAAGGAAACTCTTTTCTTGTTTTTTGATTTTGCTGTTTCTGGGTCACCCCAGCTGTATTCAGGGCTTATTCCTGGCTCTGTGCTCAGGGATCACTCCTGGCTGGTTCAGGGGATCATATGGAGTTTTGGGGTTGGAACCCCCAGTTCTCTGCAAGCAAGACAAGCGCCTTACACACTGTACTACTGCTCCTAGGCCCTGAACAGTCACGTTTAAAAAAGAACAGACAGAGGAGTGAGGCTGAAAGTGAAGATGTTCCCTTTGGGAAGAAACATTTGTAGGCGTAGGGACTTCTCCATTGGAGAGAAAGAAGCAGGCAGGAGGGGTAGAGGCCAATTATCCTGGTTATTTATTCATCTATGGAGAAGTCAGGGACTAAGTATGCAGCACACCCATCCCCCACGGTGCCTTCTGATACGAACCCCCCACACAGGACCTTCTCTTCGGCCAGCCTTACCTTTTAGCAAAAAGCCGCCCTTGAAACAGGTGACTTAACACCATTTTTGTGGTCCGGACTCAGTATATCAAACTAGTGGAACCAATCATGTTCTAGAAAATATTTACAATCTACAATGTGTAAGAAAGGGAAGCGGGAAGGAGAGAGAGAGAGAGAGAGAGAGAGAGAGAGAGAGAGAGAGAGAGAGAGGAGATAAGAACCTACCATGGAGGGCAGGCTCGGGGGGGGGGAGGGGAGGTGAGGACATAGGCAATGGGAGATGGGCAGGGGTGGGGGGATGGGTGTTGGAACACTGTAGAACCAAAATTCAAGCATGAACATCTTGTAATTGTATATCTAGTAGTGGTATAATAAAATATTTTAAAAAATAAAAAAAAAAAAAGAAAACCCAAGATTCTGGGGTGGGCTGGAAACTAGGGACTTTAGTGTTTTTTAAGGGCACATGGTGGTGGGACTGGTGTTGGAATATTGAGGACCTGAAACAACTGTATAGTGAACAACTTTGTAAATCACAGGATTTAAATAAAAGTTTTAAAAAAAAGAAACAAGGGGCTTAAGCCATTTAAAGGAGGGTGCTCACCTCAGAAGAAACAGTGACCAAGATATGAAGACAGTCCACAGAATGGGAAAGGATATTCACCCAATACCCATCTGATAAGGGGTTAATATCCAGGATATATCAGGCACTGGTCGAACGTAGAGAAGAAAACAGCCAACCCCCTCAAAAAAAGGGGGAGAAGAAATGAACAGAAACTTCAACAAGGAAGAAATTCGAATGGCTAAAAGGCATGTGAAAACAACATTCATCATCATTTGCATCAGAGAGATGCAAATCAAAACAACAATGAGATATTATCTCACACCACAGAGACTGGCACATATCCAAAAGAGCAAGAACAAGTGCTGGTGTGGATGCGGAAAGAAAAGGGGACACTCATTCATTGTTGGTGGGAATGTCGACTGGTACAGCCTTTTTTGGAAAACAATATGGACATTCCTCCAAAAAATAGAAATTGAGCTCCCCATTTGACCCAGCAATACCACTCCTGGGAATATACCCTGGGAGCCCAAAAACAACAAGAAACACCATCTACACTTCTATGTTCATAGCAGCACTATTCACAATAACCAGAATCTGAAAACAACCAGTGTGCCCGAGAACTGATGTCTGGATAAAGAAACTTTTGGTACATCTACACAATGGAATACTATGCAGCTGTTAGGAAAAAATGAAGTTATGAAATGTGCCTATAAATGGATGGACATGGAAAGGATCATGTTGAGTGAAATTAGTCAGAAGGAAAAAGACAGATATAGAATGACTGCATTTATTTGCATGGCATGTATATATATATATACACACACATATATATTATGATACCAATATCCAAGGTCAGGCAAAACATGGATCAGGAGGTCTTGTCAAAGGTGGAAATTACCACAAACATGTGGGAGTCAGAGGTTAGGTAAGACAGAGAATTGAACAGTGTGCTAATAATTGTCGCATAAGTGCTAATACCAACCTAGAATTGAGCATTGAATGCAGGCAAAAGATACACATGATGGTGGGGCTGGAGGCGATAGTTCGGAGGGTAGGGAGTTTGCCTTGCATGCAGCTGACCCAGGTTTTTTCCCCCGACATCCCATATGGTCCCTCGAGCACCGCCAGGAGTAATTCCTGAGTGCAGAGCCAGGAGTAACCCCCGAGCATTGCCGGGTGTGACCCAAAAAGCAAAAAAAAAAAAAAAAGATACACATGATAACCTCTAAATGTATGTATTGTAATCCACAATGTGTAAGGGAAGGAAGAGAGAGAAAGAGAGAGAGAGAGAGAGAGAGAGAGAGAGAGAGAGAGATAAAGAACCTGCCATAGAGGCAGACTAGAGGAAGGGGAGGGAACCGGGGACATTGGTGGTGGGAAATGGGCCCTGGTGGAGGGATGGGACTGGAACATTGTATGACCCGAAACCCAAATATGAACATCTTTGTAATTGTATACCTCACAGTGGTATAATAAAATATTTTTTTTTAAAAAAGGAGGTGCTTCGATTTTCCCAAGATTCACCAGGCTTGATGTCAGCAAAAAAAAAAAAAAAAAGGGGGAAGTTTTGTAAAAGTACATTTTTGGCCCCAAAGGCTACTATAGGAGGTAAGCCTCCTGTCTGGTGTGCAACTGACTGACCCCGGTCCACGGCCATGTACCACATACAGCCCGTGAGCATGCCTGAGCACAGCCAGGATTAGCCCCTGAGCTCAGGCCGTGCAGCCAGCACCTACCCACCCCCAAAGCACATGTTCACAAAAGTTCCAGACTATATATGTGTGTGCGTACGCATGTATGTATGTATGCATATATATCACATCACTGTCACTGTATCACTGTCTTCCCGTTCATAGTCGATTTGCTCGAGCGGGCACCAGTAACATCTCCAAATGTCCTGTCTCATGCAAGTAGAACCCAAGGGCACCTGCTTGCTCCAGGAACATAAAGAGCCTCAAACCATTCCATCAGGTCATGGGAATGAGGTCTATAACTGTTACTGGTATTTGGCATATCAAATATGTATATGTATATACACATACATATACATATACACACATAGACACATATATACATTTATAATACTAAGTTGGATGATATGAAACTCAATTTCCTAAAGAAATTAAGAGCTGACTCTAAAATTTAAAACCAACAAGCAATTCTGGCCTGGGATAGTTGAAAATGTTGAAAATCTCTTCCTTATCTTATCCTTAAGAGATCATGTAAATTAATCCCTTCATCAGAATTCTTTGCTTAGATTTGTGTTGAGAATGGCAGTGCCTCAGAGGACCAGCGCTGGGGTGGAGGGGATAGGAGGGATTTTTAATCATTCCATAGGTGCCCACAGGCTAAGGGCTAGCCTTTTAAAATGTGCCTTCCCTGTTCTTTTTCTTATTAAAAACACTTCTCATGACCAGGCAGAGACCGTGGTTCTCTGGGATGGAAGCCCTTCATCCCGCTGATCGGTGGCAAAGCCCTATTCCTACCTGTCAGCTATCTCTCCATGGATTGGTCCTGAATAGCTCTGAGATATAATTAAATGGTTGGTTTTATTTAAAATAATTCATAGATGAGAAACAACCTACAGGTAAGCAGGGAGCCTTTGCACTCACTTTTTTAAAAAAAAAAATATTATACCACAGTGAAACATACAATTACTAAGGTGTTCATTATTGGTTCTTGGAAATACAGTATTCCAGCACCCATCCCTCCACCAGTGCCCCATCACCACCACCAGATACCCACACCCCCTCCCACACCCCAGGCTGCCTCAATAGCAGGTAGCCCTTTTTCTCTCTCTCTCTCTCTCTCTCTCTCTCTCTCTCTCTCTCTCTCTCTCTCTCTCTCTCTCTCTCTCTCTCTCTCTCTCTCTCTCTCTCTCTCTCTCTCTCTCTCGTCCCTGTCTCTGCATTCACTTTTCCTGGACCTGACTGGGTCTCTCCTTGTAACTACACCCTGTTTTGATTTTTATTTTGTTTCTTTTCTCCTGCCCCCTGTCTTTTTATAATGGAATGGGGGCAGGACTCAGTTAAGAATTTAGCAGGGCAGAGGGTTAGCAGACACGTGGCGGGGAGGCCGCTCTGGTGGGACTTGGAGCGGGGATTTGGCCTTCTCCACCCCATGTCAGCGGGCGTGGCTACCGGCTCTCAGCCTCCACAGCCAGCAAAGCCCGACAAGAGACAAACCAGACCCACAGCCTTGCTGGCTCAGCAGCCGAGGGAGAAAGAGGCTTAGATGCTAATGAAGGTTAGGACCAGGTCCTTCCCAGGATCTTTCACATTTATACACTGTAATGATCATTGTAGTGCAACAAACTGGGGAGGTTGATGGGGAATGAGGAATTATAATGCCACACTAGAACTCACTATTGAATATTCATATAGAGACTTACATCATAAACCGTTAATATCTGTAGGGCAAGCCACAAAGTGTAAGAGAGAGAGAGAGAGAAATACAGAGACAAAAACAGAGAGAGAGAGAGAGAGAGAGAGAGAGAGAGAAGGTGCCTGCTATAAGGACAGGCTGGGGTTGGGTGGGGGGGAGTGTTGGGATATTGTTGGTGGGAGTGGGGCACTGGTGGAGGGTTGGGTGCTGGAACACTGTATGACAGAGTCCCAGTTATGAAGATTCTTGTAATTGTATATCTCACGGTGGTATAATAATTAAAAAGTAAAATAAAAATACTGCTTTCTGAAACAAAAAAGTATATATATATAAATAAGAGTGGCACATGCTTTTTCTACCTTCTGATAAGATCATTTAACCCTGAGTCAAACTAATAAAAGTTCATATTGGTCTTAAAAAAAAAAAAAAGAACTAGGGCCGGAGAGATAGCCCAGCGGGTAGGGGCGTTAGTCTTGCACGCAGCCGGCTCATGCCAGCCCGGGTTCGATCCCCTGCCCTGGCATCCCATATGGTCCCCCGAGCACCGCCAGGAGTAATAGTAATTCCTGAGTGCAGAACCAGGAGAAACCCCTGAGCATTGCCGGGTGTGACCCAAAAAGCAAAAAAAAAAAAAAAAAAAAAAGAACTTAGCAGGGTAGAGGGTGAGTTATTTTCCTCTCATATGGAACATTTTCTTTTTTTTAAAAAAATATTTTATTATACCACCGTGAGATATACAGTTACAAGATGTTCATAAGATGTTCATATTTGGGTTTCGGTCATACATTGTTCCAGCACCCATCCCTCCACCAGTGCCCATTTCCCACCACCAATGTCCCCGATTCCCTCTCCCCTCCCCAGCCTGCCTCTGTGGCAGGTTTCTTAATTTCTTTCTCTTTCTCTCTCTCGCACTCTTTCTCTTTTCCTTCCCTTCCACATCGTGGATTATAATACATACATTAAGAGGTTGTCATGTGTATCTTTTTGCCTGTATTTAATGCTCAGTTCTAGGTTGGTATCAACACTTTCAACAATTATTAGCACGCTGTTCCATTCTCTGTCTTACCTAGCTTCTGATTGCAAGAAAACCTGTGCAAGGCTACCTAAATAAATTTAGCAAAGCTGCTGAATATTCAGTAGTATTAAGATTTTGAGATTGGGGGTGGAGGGTATATTTGCATGATAACACAGGTCATGCGGTTCAAGGGAATCCAAAGTGTGTACAATGTTTAGACAAATCCCAGGACTCAAAGTCGTTTCAACATCATGGCAGGAGGCCACGGACAGGGCTCAGGGATAGAGCATATACCTTTCATGTGTGAGGCCCTGGGTTCAAAATCATAGCACGTCATTTGCCCAGATAAAAAATGTTCAACTCTTGTTTGCTGCTGTGTAGACTCAGATGAGAAGTTTGAACAGCACTATTGGTTCATTGATCTCTCTTTTTTTTTTTACTGTGAAATATTTGGGGTATTCACTATGTGTGAATACAGATTCACACATAGTAGTGCTCAGGGCTTACTCCTGGCTCTGCTCAGAAATCACTGCTAGTCTACGGCCATACCACCCTGAACGCGCCGGATCTCGTCTGATCTCGGAAGCTAAGCAGGGTCAGGCCTGGTTAGTACTTGGATGGGAGAAATCACTGCTAGAATTTCTCAGGGGCCATGTTTTTCCTGGGATTTGAACCGAGTCAGCCACCTGTAATGCAAGCACTTTATCTCTATACTGTTTTTCTAGTTCTGTGAAAATCATGTTAGCCTGGGCTGAAGTTGGGCTTCTCTGCTATGTTTATTATACCGATAGTTAATACACTGATAGTTAATAGTTAATACGATAGTTACACCCCCTAGTTTGCCTGATGCGCTTGTTTGTATAATCACCATCTTCTCCTGTTGGCAACCTGATATATCTCTGTTAGAATAGAGATTGTGCCTAACTTTTCCTGGAATTCCTGAACAATGTCCACATGATTACCTTGCTGGCACGAGTCATGCCAATTCACCAGAAGGAAACCAAACACTGTGGAATACTCATTATTCAATTGCCATTGATTTTTAACCTGCCAAGTTATGAGCAATTGCTTTTGAGAAGTCCTATTTTGAAGGATGCCATTCCATTGGATTCTCAAAGAAGTTAGTAAGGTAAATCAAAACATCGACCTTAGAGTCAGAACTAGAAACCATTTATTCAGAATACTTTTTGACTTAAATCATCAACCCAATAATATTTACTGAGCACCAGTAATATTTACTGAGTACTGAAGATATCTGATAATACCATTCAGTCTTTGGGAAACACAGTCACACCACACACACACACACACACACACACACACACACACACACACACACACACACACTCAAACACTAGCGCCAGCAATTCAAGCACTGGTTGCAGATGGAAGTTTGGAACTTCCTAAAAGCATATATAAGCAATGTGTGTGACGGAATACTAGCTTCCCACCTACTCCAAACTTGGAACTCCCTTTGACTACCTCGTTTCTATCAGCCTCAGTCTGACTGTTTCATGTCAGAAATTACAACTCAGAAAGTGTTGAAGCTCTAGGAATGAAGAAGCCTGTTAATGAGACCCAATAATCACCCCCAGATCTGCTGGGTGAGCAGGTTGTCCTGGCAGGGGGAGGGGCTGCAGGGAGCCTTATTACCATAAGAATGTGCTGCTTCTCCATTATCTTGTTTGCCATAGGCTTGAATCCTGATGGGCACATTTTAAGGGCTTAAACACTTGATTGCTACTAATAACCAAAGTAATAGGACAACTGTGTTTAGGTTTAAATTATGGGTCTTTAACCGAAGTTCAAGTATGGATTTTTCCAAATGCACCTGATATTTCACTGTATTTGACGGGTGGTGGATTCTGCTGGCGTAATTACAGATGGTGCAAATAGCCCCATATACTTATTTTCCCCTCCAGGTCCCCTGGAATAACCAGCTTTATGACCAGCAATTGCTAAAGCCTTCACTGGTATTTTTCCGATCCTGTTTTAATGACTCTTAGGCCATAAGAAGAAGCAAATGGTGTTTTTTTTTTGTTTGGGGGGAGGGAGGATTGTTTTTATTATTATTGAATAGTCCTCTCCCACTAGCTATATAAAAAGAAGCCCCCTTAACTTTACTGTTTCACTGAAATGGGGTGAAAGCTTATGGGCATAGCGCCCAAAGCTCACTGGCACAGTTGGGTCGGAGCACTTCACCTGTAGTCCACCAGGGGCCGCTGTTCTGCAGGCAGTGAAGGCTCTGGGGGCGGAGCGTCTTCGAAACTCCAAACCGGACAAAACGTCTGGGAGACTTTCCAAATAGGCTGTCCAAGCTTGCAAACCTTCTGCAAAGTGGAGAAAGACAGACACAAAGCGCAGTGAAAGATTCCATTTAGATTTTAAAAAAAAAATTAAAATCCAGAGGAGGCAAATCCTCAGAGACAGATAGCCTATACGTCTTGGCGGTTGCAGAAACTGCAGAAAAGATGGAGGGTGATGGTAGGGAGAGGCAGGGAACTTGAGAACTTCAGGACGGCTTGGGAAATTCAGGGTTTCCGTGAAAACGATGATCAAAATCTAGGATTTGGTAGTAAAGTGGAAGTCACGACGGTGTGGAGGGTGGGGTGTGGGGTGTGGGGAGGGATCCTACAGCTCCCATCTAATTCCACCTACATGTAGACGTGCTTTTCGGATTGCTAAAATGGAACATCTCCCGGTTTCAGCCTGTGAGACTTTCTGGAGGAAGTTCCTGAGCTGAGTTTCACTTCTGACTGCAATGCCTGCTGTATGATTATCGCCCCTGCCCTGGACTCTGGTCTCTTGCAGCTCACCTCACTCCTCCTTGCCCACCTGCTGCTCCAGCTGCAGGGTCAGCCTGGCCCTTAGCCAACCAGGACATTGACCAGAGAGACAGCAGCAGGTGGACCCGGCTGCTTCCTCATTCCTCCTCAGAGGACCCTGACTGCCGCTCGGTGCTTCCCTTCCCCTCTGCAATATCCTTGACTTCCGCTGAAGACGCAGTCTAAGGAAGTGACTTGAACCATTTCGGCGGGCTTCTGTTCACAGACTCTCCGCCACCCCCGTCCTGCACCCCCCCCCCGCGCATGGAATTATCCCTACAGTCAACTTGTCTCTCCTCCTTAACTAGCCTGTTATTTGATTATTTGCCAGTTATCAAGACCTCAGTCCCATGACCTGATGGAATGGTTTGAGGCTCTTTGTGTTCCTGGAGCAAGCAGGTGCCCTTGGGCTCTACTAGCATGAGACAGGACATATGGAGATGTTACTGGTGCCCGCTCGAGCAAATCGGTGATAACCGAGCAAATCGGTGATAACGGGAAGACAGTGATACAGTGATACAGTGGTCAAGAGTCAAGAAGAGAAGGGGTACATTTCACCACCCTGCCAGCGCTGCAATCTAACTATTTGGTGAGCAAGTCTTTTTGCTGTTGTTTGGTTTGGGGACTACACCCCACAATGCTCAAGGATCACTCCTAGAGACTCAAGGGACTTAAGAGTTGTAGGAATTGAACCCAGATCAGCCTCACTCACTGGGCTCTCTCTGAGCTTACATGGCCACATGAGCACAGAGCCAGGAGTAAGCCCTGAGCACAGAGCCAGGAGTCCGAGCACAGAGCCAGGAGTGAGCCCTGAGCACAGAGCCAGGGAGTCAGCCCTGAGCACAGAGCCAGGAGTCGGCCCTGAGCACAGAGCCAGGAGTCATCCCTGAGCACAGAGCCAGGGAGTCAGCCCTGAGCACAGAGCCAGGGAGTGAGTCCCTGAGCACAGAGCCAGGAGTGAGCCCTGAGCACAGAGCCAGGAGTCAGCCCTGAGCACAGAGCCAGGAGTCAGCCCTGAGCACAGAGCCAGGAGTCAGCCCTGAGCACAGAGCCAGGAGTCAGCCCTGAGCACAGAGCCAGGAGTAAGCCCTGAGCACTGCTGGGTGTGGCCTCCCCAAATCAGAAAATAATTTTATTTAAACTGGAGATGAAATTAAATGGAAGAGAAAACCTGAAGGAATGAATTTGCTCTTGATTGTGAGACACCCTCCCTGTGTCAGTGGTGGAATCTCCGGCATGACTGTGTCTGTGGAGTGGAGCTGGGGTGGGGGGTGGGGGGAGGCTGTGTCTTTCTCTCTAAGGTGGCCCAGCTTCTCAAGGTGAATTTTCCTCTACCTTCTCAGACCAAGCTGGGAGGCTGCTCCGTAAGGTTTGTTGAGGTGAGGCCCTCGATGTAGACAATCTTGACCTCCTGTTTTTGCTCTCTCATTTCTGTCACCTCATGCACACGTGCCATCCACAGATTTACAGTCCTTGTGTTAGAACTTACACACACACACACACACACACACAGTGTGTTTGCTATCCACACATCAGGAAGGAAACAGAGACAGCTTCTTCCATGGAGGCAAGAGGCAAAGTGCTCATGGGAGCTACCAGAATCCTCGCTTCTTGTGTCTTCTTCAGTAGCCGCCCTCACTCCATTGCCATGTCCTGAACCAGCCCAGTCACTCTCTTATCTTCAGCCCCTACCATGAGTCAAGCACTCTGCGGGCCACTCTACTTCCATCCTCACATTTCTTCAATGAGGAGTGAGGGAAGACCAAGGTTGATGATGATGATGCCGATGATGACGGCGATGACGATGAAGATGATGCTTATGAAACTTAGCCTAACCAAGAGCACAGGCAAGCATGATCCAGATCTTTATTTAAAATAACTTCACTCTCAGAGCAAAGCTAGGACTAAATCACAGAAAATTTCCCCCCAATTTTTCTATCTTGAGATCAGTGACCTCTTATATAACTGACTCCTCTCCGCCCCACTCCCCACCCCCATCCAAAGCCAGAAACTGTTTGGTAGAAACTTGTTCTTGTCTGATTTTATTCTAATGTAAGATGGAAGTCTCTGTGAGACAAAGCGGACCCAAGATGAGTCTCATCAGAATTAATGGCTATCATAAAATAATTCCAACTCCACGGGTTACTTTCTCTATTTGGCAAGAGTCAGATCAAGTGAAAGCTGGACTTACTGCATGTTTCATGTTGGCAAAGGAGAAAGAACGGAAATCTTTGATCAAAACTCCAGCACTATGTGATTTTTCTTTGATTCATGTGCCAAGTGGCCAAGGTGTCTGGCCCCAAGGAGTCTATATCCGGTTGAGTGTCTAAATCCTTCCTGTGCTTATGTATATTTTTTCCATCTGGGAAATATAATCTTATTCTTTTGTAAGCATGCCTTGTCTATATCATCTTGTTTATGGAAACCCCCCATGTCATGTGTGGGCTGACTAAAATAATCTATTTCAAAGTGATTTCAAGTCATCCTGACTTCATTTCTGCACATCAACCACAGAGGTAAGTATGACTCACTCATACAAAGGAAGAAAATCAGACTCAGAGAGGTTCTTAGATGTCCTAGGATCAGGCAACCAGTAATCCTGAGAGAGGATGAGCCTGGACTTGGCCTGACCCCAATTAAAAGCCTCAGTGTCAATTCATAAGAGCACTTACTTCCAGGGAAAACACTGACAAGTCTCCCGTTTATTTAGAGAAAACTAATCAGATTTTTTAAATTATAAGCTTCCCACCCCCCACCCTGCAAGACAGGAGAGTATTTTTTAGCCCTGGGACTTGCACAACCTGACTGAACTATGACCTTCAAGGGATGGATATAATGAGCAGCTTTGCCAGTTTGGGCCATATGGTAATGGTCAGCTCCATCATCCTGGTCACGTGGTAATGGTCAGCTCTGTCATCCTCATCATCCTGGATCATGTGGTAATGGTCAGCTCTATCATCCTGGGTCATGTGGTAATGATCAGCTCTGTCATCCTTGGTCATATGGTAATGGGCAGCTCCACCATCCTGAGCCTGTGCCTTGGATCCTGACAATGCATGTCCTTCATGCACTGTCATCTGTATGACAGAAAACCTTAAACTAGGCACTGACAGTTTCTGCTGCAGAGGGGTCAGGTTCCCTGACCCTGTTCAGACCAATAAATAAGGGATTTGCAGAACTGGACTGAATGCAAATATTTCCAGGTCTACCTAGAGAGAGCTTGAAGTCCTCCTCCAGAGCTTATAGGCTCCTCTAGGGACCATGCATGCTGCTCTGTCCACACTCCCCTTCTTTGATTTTACAAACAAGCCCCTTCCACTACTCTTCCACAAGCTCCTCCCACTAATAAACCTCATCTACCAAAACACATTCTGGGCTCTTAAAAATCTCTGTTCTTTGGGAGCCCAAGAACCTGGAAATCACCATTCCAGGGAGTTGAGATGCAAACTTAGGTCTCACTATTCAAGATCTTTCTGTCTTCTCTCTTCCAGGGACATAACCTGGAAATATCCCCAGTTTGAAATTGCTGACCTTGTGTGTCCATAACTAGATTCATCTCATTAACTAACCCAGTGGCTGAAGTCGTGATTACTCAGCGATCAAAACTGACCACAAGTGTCCTCCAATTCCAGGTCGCAGACGCAAGCCCCCAAGTTCATAGGCAGAAGGGAAAGGAGCTGACCAATATTCCAGAGACCATCTACTAGTCTCTGCTTTATTTATTTTTTGGTGGGGTGACCCCTGATTGGTGCCCAGGAGGCCCAATGGCCACTCCAAAAGGGTTCTTGGCTAACTGGACTGGTGATTCAAAGCACAGACCTGGGGATGCAGTGCTACTCAGGGATAACAGGGGATTATCTTGGTGCTGCTCAGAGGCCCCTCAGGCTGCACACAGCAATGCCCAGGGGACCGTGTGCAGCTAAGGATAGAACGGAGGTCTACAACACACAAGGTGCGTGCCTAAGCCTCCATCTGCCATGCTCCTAAGACTCTGATGAAGCTGCTACATCCAATGGCAGAAATATCCTCTTCTTCCCTGAACTCCTTCCTATGTCTCCCTGAAAGCTTATTCCAGCTTGTTGTTTGTTTAATGACAGGGTTTCTTAACATAACGTCTCAGAAAAAATATTTTCCCCACTATCCTTCTAAGTGTTTAGCTGAGCACTCTGGTCACAAGAGACAGATTAACACGGGAAACACACACACACACAAGTTAATAATATGCATGGGAGGAGTAAGCCTGGAGCTGTACTGATGTGGTCCCCCAAACCAAAGATAGATAGATAGATAGATAGGATGGATAGATGGATAGATGGATGGATGGATGGATGGATGGATGGATGGATAGATGGATGGATGGATGGATGGATGGATGGATGGATGGATGGATGGGTGGGTGGGTGGATGGATGGATGGATGGGTGGATGGGTGGGTGGATGGTTGGGTAGGTAGGTAGATTAATAAATACATGAATAAATACATGAATAAATAAATGAGGCTCTGAATTTTATCAGGAAGGAAGAAGGGGAAGAGAAGGGAGGGAAGGAGGAAAAGAGCTGCCAGTTTCCATACAAGAAAGTAAGCTGCTCTCAGAAAAAGAGCTGAAGAGAAGTGAACTGGCACACAGAGAGAAACTGAATTAAGAGAACATAAGATTTCCCAGCAGGAATTACAATCCAGCTCTCTCTTAGCCAGTCCCATCCCTCTTCTTCCTATATATTAATGGCATAAGCCAGGAACTGAGAGCAAAGTTATTATCTCTTTTACCTGTCACATCACCACCGTGCAGGTAGAAAGGGGAAAAAAGAAACTTGGATTTTCAGGATTTCAGTGGCGGCCTGCCCAAAGGAAAGAAGTTTAATGCAGAGAAAGTTTGATTAGCTCTTTCCCTAGGGCAGGCTCCAACCTCTTCGCAGCTGGAACCAATAGAAGATTCTAGATAGGGGGAAAATGACATTAAAGTAACAAAGCACTTGTCTTTGGCGTACATACAACAATTTCTAACATCCTAACTGAACAAGAAAATGCTTATCTTGATTATTATCTCCAGGGCAGAAGCCCTGCTAGATGTGAGGAAGTACAAATGGAGAGATACACAATGAAATGTCGTGCAGCTGTAAGAAAACATGAAATCATGCAGTTTTCTGCAACATGGATGGAAATGGAGGGTATCAGAGTAAGCAAAGGAAGGCGAGGAAGACAAAAAAACAGATGTTCTCACTCGTGTGCTGTATAGAGAAAGAAGCAAGGGAACGAGGTTTCAAATCAACAGCCCCTGGGCCCTGGGTTACTGAATGGAGAACACCAAGTCAGAAGGGGTATGAGCGGGGCAAGGGTGAGGAGGATTGGAGATGACATCAGGAATTGGAGACTCTTAGACACTTGACTGGGGCTGAAGTGAGGTCATTAGGTCCATCAGAACTATAAGCATCAACACCATTGTCAGCATGTGACCCAAACTGCAATCATTATATTGAATTTCCAAAAAGTTTACCAAGGGAGAGTGTGGGGTGCTTGGTGGAAGGAACCTGACACTGGTGGTGGGTGGAATATTGTTTGGAACATTGTTTCACTCTATTATCATCAAGGTTGTCAATCATGGTGCCTAATTTTTAAAAAATTATAGTGAAAACTTTTAACTCAGAGCTACATGTACATCTTAGGGTTTTTGTGAGATGGATCCATTTGTGGTCCTTGATTCTGTAGTCATTGAGGCCGCCCTGGTGTCAGGGTATAGAAGCAGCCAGGTACACTGTTAGTACTAGGACAAGTGCCTGGCACACCTGTCAGTGCAAATTCAAGAGAAGGGTTTTCATTTCCCTTCATGGCTGAGTCAAGGCTTTGCAAATTCATCTCCTCCGTGTTCAATTTTATTCCACAGATAGTTAGGGTGGGTTTCTCTCCCTTGTGAACAGGGAGGATGGCTCCTCTTCCAGCTACAACTTTCTCTGTCTTTCTCTGCTTTATCCCCAAATGCAGACTTGCCAACTGGTCTGACCCATGTCTCACTTCCTAGTCAGTGCTAAACCCTTGGCAATAGTACTCCCCATCCCTGCAAATTTTATTAAAGGGAACCTAGCAAAAAAAAATGATGAAAGAGTTTCTTACTTGGAAACACAGTGGCCTGTGTTGGGGTGTCTGTCCCGTTTGATCTCACTGCAGTGTTGATACTGTGCACCCACTTCCTTTCCCACCCACCTCCCAACCTTGCCACCAGATCTCATCCCAGAGAACCAGAAAACTTCTCTGGAAACCTTTTAAGGCCCAGGGGAACTCAGAAATCCATCTTAGTGCTCTCCTCACTTGATACACTTGGCCTGAAATATCTAATCTCTGGAAAGTCTCTGCAATTTCTGTTTATAACTTCAGTCTTGCTCGATCCTCTTAGCCTAGACTTGCAGGGTAAACATTTCTCCTTGAAGGTTTTGCAGATGGCCAAAGCCAGATTCCTCCCCTACTTTGTAATCTTGCTTTCCAACCCAGTCACAGCAAATATTGCATGACCACGTCTGTGTGGCAGGTACTTGTCTTAGTATTAAGGGTATATCTGTGAGCAAAGTTTTTCCTCCAGAGAAACATAGTGTTTTTTTTTTTGCTTATAACTAGCAGAATAACAATACTGAATTTGAAAACTACTTCCATCCAATTAGGTCAGAATTACTGAGGCTTTAGCTTTTATTTCTTCTGAAAAGTGACATTCTTTAAGATAGTATTCACCATAATTTTAGATTCTAAAAAAAATATGAGTACATATAGTACAAAATGAATTTTTTTAATTTCTTTTTCATTCTTTGGGGCCACACCTGGTGATGTTCCAGCCTTACTCCTGTGTCTGTGCTCAAAGTTTATTCCTAGAGGAAATCCTCAGGTGTCGGGATTGAACCCAGGTCAGCTGGGTGGTGCTATGTGGTGTCGGGGATTGAACCCAGGTCAGCTGCATTCAAGGCAAGAATCCAACCCACTGTCCTATCTGTCAGCCCAAATGAAAGTTTGCAATAAATTTTGCAAAAAAAGAAAACCTGCATTCTCCCTATCTTCTTTTTTTTTGTTTGTTTTTGTTTGTTCGTAATGCAGGAACAGGACGTGAAGCAAACGTTCATACCATTCAAACAATCAGTTACTTAGCCAGGACATTTATGGGTTTTGTTGGAAACTCCACTTTTTTTTTTTGCTTTTTGGGTAACACCCAGCAATGCTCAGGGGTTACTCCTGGTTCTGCATTCAGGAATCACTCCTGGAGGTGCTTGTGGGACCCTATGGGATGCCGGGGATCGGACCCAGGTTGGCCACATGCAAAGCAAATGGTCTACTACTGTGCTATTGCTCCGGCCCCTCCACTTTCTTTTTCTCCTTCTTTTAATCCCGTTGAGTTCCAATTCCATCCATGTTAATCTCAGGAACACAACCTGAGTTCTTCCCCTCATTCTCTCTGCTACCCCCTCCCCAGTCCCTTACTGTGCTATTAAAGCCTCCCATTTGCTTTGAAATGCCTTCATCCTTCTCCCTAATGCCAGAGCACAAACAGAAAAATTGCTTATTTTTATTCTTTTGCTTCAAAAAATCCTTGCTGGCACTCACTCCCTGGGTGATAAAATTCTAATTCCTTAATTAGGCACATTCAGTTCTACACAATCTGGTGAGAACCTGACTCTTCAAACTCACGAACACTCCCTATCCAACACCCGCCACGCTCCATCCCTGCTATGACCAAGCTTCCTACACCTCCCTCAGTGTGGCAGCTCTGATATCTCTGGCCCTGCACAAATGCCAATGGTCCCCATCTAGCTATGTCCTGCTCCTCTCGTTCCACCTCTGTTCTCTCAGCACCCCTGTTCATCTCCTGCCTGCTCCTCCCAGATCTATGGAATACCATCTCCCAGATTCATCTCTTGAAGTTGGTGTCATTCACTTCATCCTTTGGTTTATCAAGTCCCTTGGTGATACTATGATGCTTTCTGACATCATTGTAAAGCCTGTCTACTATCAATTTTGTCTTTACACTCCTGAGGGGCAGGGGCTGTGCCCTGTGTTGTAGTTTTCTCTTAGAGAATCTCCATGGATATCAACCATCTTTGCAGTCAAAATGAGAAGGAAAGGGGCCGGAGCAATAGTCCAGCGAGTAGGGCATTTGCCTTGCATGCAGCCGGCCTGTGGTGGCCCGTGTTCGATCCCTGGCATCCCATATGGTCCCCCAAGCACTGCTAGGAGTAATTTCTGAGTGCAGAGCCAGGAGAAACCACTGAGCATTGCCGGGTGTGACCCAAAAAGCAAAAAAAGAAAAAAAAAGAGAGACAGAGAGGAAGGACCTGCTCCACTTGCTCAGTTTTGTTCTGGTTACATATGTGGATGACACAGCTGATTTACTTTGCCATTGTTGAAAACTGTGTTGGCAACAGTCCATGGAAAAATGGAGTTAAGGAGAAATACTGATAATTGATCTGTAATACCATTCTATGATTCTATGCCTGAGTCTGATTTGGATGCATGTAGTTGATGTAACAGAAATCACATCAAGAACTTAAACTGCAAGAGTTGGAAATACCCTTTGTAGTTTCCAAGACTCCATTATAAAGTCTAAAGAAGTGGAGATGTCTAAAATGATTGTTGAAAAACCATTTCTTTTTTTTTTCAGTTTTTTGGGCCACACCCAGCAATGCTCAGGTGTTACTTTTGGCTCTGCACTCAGGAATTATTCCTAGTGGTGCTCAAAAGGACCTCATGGGGTGTCTGAAATCAAATACTGGTTAGCCACATGCAAGATAAATGCCCTAGCACTGTGTTATCTCTCTGGCCCCTGTAGAGCCATTCCTTAACATCCACAAGTATCTCCTATGTGGCTGGCAGGCATTTTGCCCACTGGAAGAGATAAATGCTATCCCCCTTTTCTATGAGGACCCAGAGGCTCAGAGGCGGTTGCTCTAGAGGAGAGAGGAGTGAATTCTCATTCAAAACAACCATCCACATTCGAAAGCTCTGTTCTTTCTGACACTCTAGCTATTATGTACAACTGCTTTAGTTAAAGATCTCTCCCATAGGCTTAAAATAAATTGAACAGAGAAACAAACAAACAAACAAATATATATATATATATATATATATATATATATATATATATATTGGTGTTACCAATTTATGCTTTGTGAAGCCCATCTTGTTACCATTCCTCTGGATATTTAGGCTTAACTATTGTGGTTGAAATCATCGTCTAAGGTCAAATGGTAGGGTAGGATGAGTGTGAGGTCTCATGGAATATGCTGTGAATGAAACTACTTTACACTAAAAGTTTATGGATTTCAAATGTAAAGCAAGGGACAAAGACTCCTGAGAACAGTCTGTGTCCCTTATATGCTCCTACTCGCAAACATAGGTCACCCTCATTCTGACTCATCTGAGCAAAAGCACCCACACCAGCCGCAGTATTCATCTAAATTAACCTCGTCTGCCACTGCATGGAGTGTTCTTTTTGGGGCTTCCTCAGCCATTTATGGATCCCTCTTTGAGTGAGGAAAGTCAATTGAGTGTACTGATCTAAAACAAAAGAGGCAACAGAAAATCCTGCACAAATACATAAGACTTGAGCTAAAACCAAACCACCTAAAAGAGACATGCTGAGGAAGAACCACAGAGAGGTCACCCCCAAAGCATAACCGTATCAGTACTCAGGGTGCTTGAGTGAAGATCTGAGAGTCTAGGGTTCCCCCATAATGGAGGCTCACAGAGTGCATGATGGGAAGTTGGAATAAGGTCATTGGACCTTACCAGAGAGTCAGGCTCCCTGCAAATGTAGGCAACAGTGTCAGAGTGTGTGAGGGAAAAACCCAAGGAAACAAAAATGCTGGTCTCCAGTTGTTCTCTGAAAAATCCGCAGCAAGGCATGAAGGTTTCTGTGATTCAGAGAATCAGCGTTGAGATGCGACTCAATGCTGGAGATTTATGTGGTGATTCCCCACAGCCTCCACAGCAGGAAATGTCAATAGAAATCTATCTGTTTCAAACAGAAAAAAAATCTATCAACAATTCAAGGGATATGTGAGCAGCAATAAACTGGGAACAAATATACAAAAATTAGAAGCTAAGTGGAAAGTCTAACACAAACAAGACGAAGAGGAAAGAGTGAATTAAAGCAAGGCGCCCATGACAGATGATTCCATTTTCAGATTTCCCACGGCTGATTCATATTGATTATTGTGTACCTGAGTAATTGTCCTGTCGGTGCAATTTATCCTGCAAAACCCTAACCCAGAAAGTCTTCCCTTTCCCACACATTCGCCTCCTCTCCTGCAGCTCAGCTGCACATCAGCTCACTCACTTCTGCGTCTTCCCACAACACCCCCAGGTGCATTGTCTTCCCTGATTCAAGGGCAGGGGAGAGGGGGAAGTCCATGCTATCCCCTCTCAATCACCCTTGAATATACACCATCTTCTTTACTCAGTCTCTCCCTTTTTTTTTTTTTTTGCTTTGTTTTTGTTTTGGGGTCATACCCGGCAATGCTCAGGGACTCTGCACTCAGGAATTACTCCTGGCGGTACTCAGGGGACCATATGGGATGCCAGGGATCCAACCCGGGTCAGCCACATGCAAGGCAAAGGCCATACTAGCTGTACTATCACTCCGGCCCCCAGTCTCCTTTTTTTTTTTTTTGTTTAAGAGTTAGTGGAAGAGTTGGGGGAGTTCGGTCACACCCAAAGATGTTCAGCACTGATTCCTGATTCTGGACTCAGGAATCACTCCTGGTAGTGCTCAGGGAATCATATGGGATGCCAAGGATCTAATCTGGGTTAGTAAGCTACAAGACAAGTGCCCCACCCACTGTACTATCACTCCAGCTCCTTTTCTTTATGCCCTGTCTGGTCAAACTCCCATGCCCAGCTGAGTGAGCCTCACTTGTCTGCCTCTTCCAGCTTTGCAGAGGGTTCAGTTGCGAAAACCTCCTAAGTGAAAAGACTAATGTCACTGGTATCAACAAAACTCATAGTCAACAAACTGAAATGGGAATCTGGGGGTGAAAAATCTGATGGAAAAATTTGGAGCCAGACGTACGCACAGATGATTCTGATGTGGCAATAAGATTTCTCAGAAAAGAATATCTTCTTTCACTTTCAAATTATCACAACAATCATATTTCTTGATTATAATCATGGGGCTGGAGATATAGGACAGGAACTAAATCCTTGTCTTGTCCGTAGCCAACTCCACTTTTCTCTCTGATACTGAATATGGTCACTGAGCACCACCAGGAATGATCCTTGAGCACTGAATCTGGTCTAAGGACTGAAGATTCCCATGAGTGACTAAAAATAAACACAAAAGCTTCCATCTTCTTAAAATAATTAACATAATTATAACTATTCCAATAATATCCATAAATAAACACATGCCCAAAAAAGCTTCATGAAAACGTGAAGGGTAGCACAGTGGGTAGGGATTTGCCTCACATGCAGCCAACATGGGCTTGGTCTCTGGTTGGCATCCCACATGGACCCTGATGCCCAGCCAGAAGTGATTCCTGAGCACAGAGCCTGGAGTAAGCCCTGAGTGCTGCTGGGTGGGATCAAAACCCAAAATAAATAAATTTATTTTTAAAAGAGAGGGAGAGGGTAGACAAATAGCAGTGGAGTCTAAAAAGCTTTGGGGAAAGGCAAGTGGGACGACCCCAGGGCAGTGGCCATGGTGGCCGTGGGAAGGAGCTACTGCTGGATCTGATGCCAACTCCAAGCGCATGGCTACATGGGTCACCTCCAGGTACCCCTGTGAGGTTGCATTCTTCAAGGAAACTACTCAGCCAGGACTGGAGCAGTGTAGAAGCCAAGGGGTCGACGGGAGAAACCCCTGGTTGAAAGCAGGTTACCCTAGTGCTCACACGGTTGTAACAAAAACCAACGATGCCAACCCCGAGGCAGTGCCAGGAAGGCTGGAGAGGTGGAGACTAAGCTGAGCAGCTCTGAGGCAGCAGCCTCCAAGCCATTTCTTCCTCAGCAGGAGAAGTCCTGGAATCTTTTCTGGCCTCTCCATCCAACTCTGAATTCCCAACACAGATCCACTCTGTGTGGAAGAGGAAGAGTACTGAGCACAGTAAGACAACATTGAAATGTGTGTCCTACCCTGGACTAGGTTTACCATGGGTGAGATAAAGGCTAAGGATCAGAAAGGGGCTGGGGAAAGGGCATCCTTCTTGACTTTGACGCTAAAACAAGACATTAAAAAGAAGCTTTAGGGCCAGAGTGATAGGACCCAGGTACCGCATTTGTCTTGCACGCAACCAACCCAGGTTCACTCTCCAGCATCCCATAGGGTCCCCAAGCACTTCCAAGACCTGAGTGCAGAGCCAGGAGTAACCCCCTGAGTGTCACTTAGTGTGACTCAAAGGCAAAAAAAAAATTTTAGAGAATTAAAAAAAAATGTTTTCTTTTTAATTTTTTAAAAGAAGACAGCAGATAAATTTCAGATTCTCGGAGTGGAGTCATAAGCTGTGGGCGCCTGGTCAGTCTGACACTCACTGGGGAACCTGATGAAACTGGAGCCTCTCTCCCTCTGTGTGCCAGGCCCCCTCCTCCACAGCAATTTCATCTCTGCTTTTAAGTTGTGTGCCTATCATCAAATGGCCTTAGCTATTTTCTATTGTGATTCAAACATGCTTTCAGGAGACTCCAAGTGCTCCAGATCTATGGAGAACAAAAGTCAAACAGATTTTGTTGCTAATTGGTGATTGATCACCGAGCTTTGTACAGTTAGAAATCTTGGGCAGGCAGAAATGGGCTGCCCTCCTGTGACATTTGTTTGAACTCCATCTCTCTGCTACTCTGCCTAAACCACCGTGGCTCATTCCCTCAACAACGCCATACTCTGGGTGCTACTATGACTCGTTTGTTTGTTTGTTTGCTTGTTTGTTTGTTTGTTTGTTTTAAAGAAGACTGGGGGCAAAGTAACTTGCAATACATCTAAGTCGCTGTCTAGGGTCAGAGGCCAGCTCAGACTGACCTTCCCTCAACTCTTCCCTCTAAACTCCCCTGATGTGTGTTTTGGGGGTTTCCAGGGTATATTCCTAGGAGTGGTAATGCTGGGTCAAATGGGGAGCTCAATGTCTAGTTTTTGGAGGAATGTCCATATTGTTTTCCAAAAAAGGCAGGACCAGATATAGAATGACTGTATTCATCTATGGGATATAAATATATAACAGTTTTCTACTATTTTTTTGGAAGCAGTCACTCCAGACTAGAACTGAGCATTGAATGTAGGCAAAGGATTTACATGATAATCCTTAAATGTATGTAGGGCAAGCCACAATGTGTAAGAGAAGGGAGGAGAGAGAGTGAGAGAGAGAAAAAGAGAGGGAGGGAGAGAGAGGGAGAAAAGAGATAGAGAGAAAGAAGGAGAGAGGCGAGAGAGAGAGAGAAAGAGAAGAGGAAAAGTGCCTGCTATAGAGGCAGGCTGGGGGAGGAGGGAGGGAATCTGGGGACACTGGTGGTGGGAAATGGGCACTGGTGGAGGAAGGGTGCTAGAACACTGTATGACTGAAACCCAATCATGAATATCTTTGTAATTGTAATCTATCTCATGGTGGTATAATAAAATAAAATTAAAAATAAATAAAATAAAATAAAATAAGCTCCCCCTACTATAAAACTTCTAGTCCCCTGGACCCAGGAAGAGGAACCACACTGGATGGATATCACGACCCGACGAGGCAGCACCATTTCCTGAAAGTGCACAGAAATCATGGCAACTGGAACGCAAAGAGCTGCACTTGTAAAGAAGTGGCCCAGATTTTTGCCTCTCACATCTGCCTCTTGAGTTTGATTTTACAAAAGCCCTTGCTTTAAACTCAGAGGCAGCGTGAAGCATATGTGTCCACTCTGAGAGTATAAAGGAGAGGGTGGCTGGAATAACCGCTCTGCATGGGCACCTGAACCATGTGACAGGGGCGCGGTGACACTCTCTTCGACGGGTTTTGATCCGAGGCTGGCACTTGTGTTTTCTGTGATTTCCCTCTGCCACAAATGATTTCCAGCTGCTCCACAGTTAGGGGTGTGTGAGCACCACAAAAAAAGGGGTGAGGGGCCAAGCAATAGTACAGCAGTTAGGGCATTTGCCTTGTACCTGGTGAACCCAGGTTGAATCCCTCATTCCAATGCCAAGTGGGATCCAAAAAGGCAAAAAAAAGGGCAGGTGAGACCCCACCAGTGAGCACCCCACCCTGTAAGTGCAACCTCTGGGACCACAGGTGAGCAACACAACTATGTACCAGCAGGTACTATAGCCACAAAGAGTGAGCTTTAACTACAGCCTGCCCCAAGTGAGCACATTTGCAATCACTGCCTCAAAAGTGGTACAAACCTAGGTTGTGTATGACCAAGTGTGCTAGCACCCCAGCCTAATGCATGACCCCTGGTGAGCACAACAGCCAGGAAACATGTGTGCGAACCCTGGTCACTTCAACAGAGGCAGCAACAATAGCAAAGGCAAGGGGGCTGGGAGAGGGACCAATGAACAATAAAAATGTTCTGGGTCAATGCAACCCAGAACATTTTCAGGTTAAATGGCACTTTCCGGTTGTTGTTTTCAGCAGACACTGAATGTTCTCACACGCTCTGCAGAATCTGAGACATCATGTCCTGTCCCTGAGTGTCCCCCGCTTTCAGCTCCAGGGTGGGTGGAGTGCTAAGAACTACCAGGGTTTGCAGAGGCAGGTGGTGAGGACGGCTGTGGAGTGGGGCATTACTCTTCCCTCTGGTTTGTCTAGCTGTGGAAGAGGGCATGTGAGAGCTAGGTCCTTCCTCTGCCCACGCTAATGGGAGTCGGGGGATGCAAGGGAAGCCTTCAGGAGGGAGCCAGCAGAAAGGGTTAGAACCATTTTCCCAACTATCCCTGAGAGGTTTAGAGCGAGAATCTGGAGTTAGGCAAAGGCTCCTTAAGCAGCCTGATCCGGAATGGGAGATCCCCAGGAACCTTGCAGAGCCTGTCAGAAACCTACATTGTGTTGGTAGCACACCCTCATGGTAACCCCAGGGCTGCATAAAAGATTCGTGAGACAGACCACAAGCTCAGTCCCAGCTATTTCACTAGCTGATGTGATTGCAGGCAGCTGACTGAGTTTCTTTTTTTTTTTTTGTAAAAATGATATACTTTTTTCTCACTGAGATTTAGTGCCTTCATCTGGATTTTTGTCCGACATATGTACATGCTTTGTTTGGCTCTTCTCCCTGCTGTGAAGCCAAACAGATACTAAATGCATATTTATTGAGTTAATTAATTTTGCCATAAAAAGCAAGCACAATGTCTATATCCCACTGTTTGGATTTGAGGGACTTGGAGAGAAGAAAGATACATGGCAAGATTCTATATATCAGCATTTTTATAAATTATATATATATATACTTGCTTTTTGTGTCACACCTGGCAATGCTCAGGGGTTTCTCCTGGCTCTGCACTCAGGAATTACTCCTGGCAGTGCTCAGGAGACCATATGGGATGCCGGGGATCGAATCCGGGCTGGCATGGGCCATCCGCATGCAAGGCAAATGTCCTACCTGCTAGGCTATCGCTCTGGCCCCTATAAATTATATTTTTTAAGCCAGGGGGCTTACTTCTGGCTCTGCACCCAGGGAGAACTCCTGATGGGGCTGGAGGAGTCAAATGGGGTGTTGGGGATCGAACCTGGGTCCCTGTGTGTGAGGCAAGGTTCCCAACTGCTCCAGTCCCTTTACAGGCATTTTAGTTTTGCTCTTATTCTTGCTTCTCAAGGAAATTCCCTAAAAACATCAAAGATGATTTTCCCCTTCCTCCTTCCATAGACCACCAGCATAATCAGCGTCTTTATTTTTCTTCTTTTTTTAATTTTTAAAACTTAATTTAAACATGATTTACAAAGTTGTCCACAGTACAGTTAACCATCCTCCGTATTGGCCTTCCTGACTTCAGATGGGAGGAACTACATCTGTTTCATGAGCTTTTCCCAAACTTAACCCACTCACAGGCCCAACTGGGAGAAGTACATCCTGGAGAGAGGCTCCAGACAGGTTATAAACAGTTGCTTTAAGAAATAGAGGGATCACTTGCCCCACAATTGCTATGTGGAATCGGAACATGGAGGAAAGCCAGACCCCCTATTCAGAACAGAAGGCCAAACTCAGGGACTGGCTAAAGGTGGGTGGGGATATCTTTCCAAGCACTTCCAGTTTGGGGGATCTGAGCTGAGAGGGAAGACCCAGGAAAAAACCTGCCTCACAGGGCCCCAAAGAACTGGGTTCTTTCCTGCTTCCTGAACTGTCTAATACTGAGTTTATCACTTGATCACTTGAATACCGTTATTCATTGATTTGCTCGAGCGGGCGCCAGTAACATTTCCATTGGACCATATCACGTGCCATTGCAGCCCAATGGCATCTGGTTGATTCAGTAATATGAAGAGCCTCAAACCGTTCCTTCAGGGTCTTGACAAGGAAGTCTGACCATCTTGTAGGTGGGCAGCCACATGATCTTTTGACATCCCGTGGGATCCAGTCGGTAACGGCTCTAGTCCAGCAGTTGTCTTCAAATGGCATTACATATCCAGCCCATCTGATTTTCGATGCCTTGGCAAATGAGACAGCATCCCTGATTCTGGAATAGCGATGGAGGTCAGAACACCGGATTCCTTCTCTCACTTGAGTGAGGCGTGATATTCCAAGCATAGCTCTTTCGATTCCTCTCTGGGAGAGCCGAATAGCATTCTCATCCTGCTTTCATAGGGCCCAGGTCTCTGAGGCGTATGTTAAAGCAGGGAGAATGGTGGAGTCAAAAGAGATGTGCCCTGAGCCGGAGGTTCTTTGTCCTGTTAGCTATTTCTTCAATGCCTTTGAAGGCATTCCATGCCGCTCGCTTCCTCCTGCACAGCTCAGGTTTTAGGTTGTTCATTATATTGACTTCTCGACCTAGGTACACATAACTGCTGCATTCAGAGATGTTTGTTCCATTGAGAGTGAATGGGGCCTCTGGAACAAGTTCATCTTTCATAAACATGGTTTTCTTTAGATTCAGCTGTAGACCTATCTTTCCACATTCTCAGTCAAAGTCAGCCAGCATTTGTGCCGCTTGGCTAATGTTTGGTGTTATTAGAACAATGTCATCAGCGAAGCGGAGGTGGTGTAGTTGCCGACCATCTATCTTCACTCCCATTCCCTTCCCATTCTAATTCGAACCCCTCTTTTTGACATCAATGATCACTTCTTTGTAGAATGGTGAGATCCTAATGATGAATCCATAGTGCAGCTCACGATGGAACTTGATGTATTGGGTTTGAACACCCCTGTTTGACTAGGGCTTCTATGACTGCTTCAGTCTCCACAGAATCAAAGGCTTTCTGTAAATCAATGAACGTGAGACAGAGTGGCATCTTGTACTCCCTACAAACCTCAATGAGCTTGGTTACTGTATGGATATGGTCGATTGTGCTGAATCCTTTCCGGAAGCCTGCTTGCTCGCATGGTTGTCCTTCATCTAGTGTTCTGCTAATCCTGTTCAGGATTACTCGTGTAAACAGCTTGTAGATGACGGACAACAGGCAGATGGGGCGATAGTTGCTGATGTTGTGAATGTCTCCCTTCTTGAACAGTAGAACTATCCTGCTGGTTTTCCATTGGGAGGGCACCTTGCATTCAGACAGGTAGCTTGTGAAGAGCCGAACTAGTGTATTGATGAGTTCCCATGAATGGTCTTGGTGGACATGATGAACTCAGATAGTCTCTCACCATGTTCATTCCATTCTAGGCCATGGGTCCCTATGTGGAGTTCTTCAGCTGATCTTCTCAGTCCTATCTTGGCATTAAAATCACCGACTATGATCTTGTAGAAGGTGTGATCTTTTACATAGAATTCCTCCAATTCCATGTAGAATTTCTCATTTTTATCTTCTTTGTATGTGGATGTTGGTGCATAGACAATGAAGATAGAAATTGCTGGCAGTGGGCCACATCTCTTAAAGTGTAATCGCCCTATCCAGTTTGTTAGGCATTCAAATGAATCAATGTTGACAGCCATGTTTGTGTTGACAAGGACACCAATGCCACCAACGCCTCTTTTGGCCGCATGTTCCAAGGAACAATTCTTCTCTGGTGTCAAATACAGCATGATGCAACTGACACCTTCTTGTCTCAGTCAGACCAATGATGTCGCATTTCTTTTGTGCTTGCAGCATCAGATCCTCAATATATGCTTCCGATGCCAGCATATGTGCATTGAAAGTACAGACAGTCATTTTAGTCCTTCTTCGTTTTGGCAGCCTAGGATGGCCGTGAAATTTTATCAGGTACTGCTTGTTTGCCTTTCTTACTGCTGCCGTATTAAGGGCTCTTTCGGGTCAGGAAAATAAACATTTCTGTTACTGGTTTTGGCATATCGAACACGCATTGGACAGCTTGCCAGGCTCTGCCATGCGGGCGCTATATTCTCATTACATTGTGGGGCTCTCTCAGAGGGGTGGGTAGAATATTCACGGTCATTTGGAGGTAAATCGGCTGGCAGCAAGCAGCAGTGCGCAACGGGAAAGCTGGTTTCTGCTCTGCCAGGTATATCTGTGTCTTAGGCTCAAGCATTCCTGGGCTTGAAATACTCTCCTCTGAAGGGCGGGTCTCTGCAGGGTGGGTCCTTGTAGGCTGGGTTTCTGACAAGCCGGGCTGGAGACTGGATTAATCTGCTGGGTGGAGATCTTATGAGCTTTGGAGTGTGGATTGTGAAGATCGCTGCCAGCAAGGTGTGGGGGGGTTTCTTTTGGGCTCTTCTGAGGCTCCATTGGAATGGTGGACCTGGGTCAAAAGTTGCTCTCGTGGTCCATGGAATGCAGGGGGTTCAACAGGGAAAGCTGGTTTCTGCTCTGCCGGGTGTATCTGTGTTGGGTGTATCTGATCATCCTGAGGCCTTTGCTGCCAGCAAGGTGTGGGGGTTTCTCTGGGCTCTTCCGAGGCTCCATCGGGATGGTGGACCTGGGTCGAAAGTTGCTCTCGTGGTCCATGGAATGCAGAGGGTTCAACAGGGAAAGCTGGTTTCTGCTCTGCCGGGTGTATCTGTGTTGGGTGTATCTGATCATCCTGAGGCCTTTGCTGCCAGCAAGGTGCCTTTTTAGTGTTTACAGGCATTTGGACAGCAATGGATTAGCCACCTGGAGGGAGGTGCTTAGAACTGGGTCATCCGCACGGTTGTGGTAGGACGATTTCCTCTGAACAGACAGTGGACCTACTGTGCTTCTCAGTCTTCGATGCTGGGTGTCCCAGGGACTTCTGGTTATATTATGTGAACCTTTTATATATTATTGAATTTTGCTTGATAAAATTTTGTTGAGTTTTTGTGTATGTTTTCATCATGGAAAGATCTGCTGGTTCCCAATCTTTGTCCCTGCATTGGGCATCTTCGTCTTCCATATGAAAGTGTTCTCCACTGGTCTGTCAGGACAGAAACACTTGTCATCTTTTATTGATGAGGAAAATGGAAACCAACACAGAGCAGTTTCTTTTGATTTAACTTTCTCTAGTGTAGTGCTGAAATGCCAAGCATTGATTCCCCAGTCCATATGGTCCTCCAACATGGTCAAGGAAGATTCCTAAGTGCAGAGCCAGAAGTAACCCCTGAGCATTGCTTGCAGGTGGCATACTCTTGTAGTCATCTCTAACTTCCGAGTTTATAGACAAAAGAGCAGAAATTCCTTCTCAGCCTCCTGAACTGGGTAACTCCTCTCCAAGAGGGAGAGAAGGCTGATTTCCTCTCCAGCGAGAACTGAAATTGAATTTCTCACTAGCCCTGGTTGCTCTTTGCTCCAGCCCAGATAGAATACAGCTTCATGTTACACCAAATACAATGAAGGTGGAGCTGATTCAGAGGATCCTGCAGAGCCACAGATCCTGATCAAATGTCTTAGGAGAAACTGGACAGATTCTTATTCTCTTACTGGCCAGGAAACTGGAACAAACATTGGAATGGTCAGGTTGGTTGACTTTAAAGAACCAAACCTGATGACGTCTCAGTGTCTGGATTATAAACCAGCAAACCACGATGCCCAAAAGGAAACAAAAGGAGGAAGGAGGGAGGGAGGGAGAGAGAGAGAGAGAGAGAGAGAGAGAGAGAGAGGAGAAGGGAGGGAGGGAGGGAGGAGGGAGGGAGGGAGGAAGGGAGGGAGGAATGGAGGGAGAGAGGAGCTCACCTGCCATAGAGGCAGGCTGGGAGAGAGGTAGGAAGGAAAATGGGGACTTTGGTGGTGGGAAATGGGCACTGGTGAAGGGATGGGTGCTGGAATATTGTATGATTAAAACCCAATCATGAACAACTTTGGATTTTGAGTTTTTTTTTTTGTTTGTTTGTTTTTGCTTTTTGCATCACACCCAGCGATGCTCAGGGTTTACTCCTGGCTCCAAACTCAAGAATTACTCTTGGCAGTGCTCAGAGGACCATATGGAATGCCAGGGATCAAACCAGGGTCAGCCACATGCAAGGCAAATGCCCTCCCACTGTGCTGTCACTCCAGCCCTTGAAAACACCTTGTAACTGTGTATCTCATGGTGATTCAATAAAAATAAAAATAAAATGGTCTTTATAGTTCTAGACCTCATTGTTGTTCCTGTCTTCTCTCCAGTCCCAGAGTCAGCTGACGCTGGGCCATTTTCCTCTCACCAGCTGTTTGATTCCATTAAGATATTATGCAAATGCCTCCACTCTGCCCGTTCTTGGCCTCCATCTTTCTGTCTGGAACATTCACCCAGTTCCCCACCCTTCCAGCTCCCTCTAAGCTGTAAACATTACCCCCTCTCCCTGTTTGCCTGAAAGATCAGCTCACCTAATGAGACTCTATTCATTCAGAAAAGACCACTCATTCACCTACCAACTATTTCTTTTGAGCATTTTTCATAGTCTAACTCCAAAAACCCATTGGATAGGTGGGGGACTAATTTATTCCCTTCTCTATTTCCTATGATGCCTGTTATTGTCGTTTATATTTGGTAGATGTAAATAAATAGCTGTTGCGATGTAAGAAATGTGAGTCGCTATGAATCATGATGTTGTTTTGTTTGTGGTGACAATAACAAGCTTTTTGTTCTCCCCAAATCATACACCATAAAGGTCAAAGGTTCTGTCCTAGATGCTCTTTGCTCGCTACACCCACTCGGTGACAATGTCATCTGCTGCTACAGCTTCAATCATCACCATGTGTGGAACTTGAATCTGGAACATAGCTCCAGGCTAGGGTCTGAACCAGTCTTAAAACAACACAAAAAGGGGGCCCAGAGCGATAGCCCAGAGGGTAGGGCATTTGCCTTGCACACGGCCAACCTGGGTTTGATCCCCGGCATCCCATATGGTTCCCCGAGCACTGCCAGGAGTAATTCCTAAAAGAAGAGCCAGGAGTAACCCCTGAGCATCAATGGGTGTGACCCAAAAAAAAAAAAAACAAAAAAGGGAGGCTCAGGTACCCAGAGCTGACTTAGGGTGGCACTTTCTCACCTTTCCAGAGATCTGAATAAAGCGGGCAAAGGAAATGGAGTTTTGGATTTTACTGTTTCATTTCTTCATAACTTGGTTTTGAAACATCATGAATTGGGTGTTGCCTCACATCTCTGAGTGTGTGTGTGTGTGTGTGTGTGTGTGTGTTCTCACCACCCACCTTTCAGTGCCAGCTCCCTCCCCAGAGAGCTTCTATCTCCTCCCTTCTCTGTTCTCTCCACCCCTTCATCTTCTCTTCTGGTAACACCATAGATTTAACTCAGTCTAGGACAATGGCACCCCACATGAATGACAGCATGTGGTAACACTCTCACTTCCTTTCTTATTTAGCATAATCACCTCAAGATTTATCCTTTGCCTCTAGGAGCAGAGTTTGGGGACTAGAGTGACAGTACAGTGGGTAGGGTGTTTGCCTTGTACACAGCTGTCTCAGGTTCAATCCCGGCATCCCATATGATCCCCTGAGCACCAGCAGGAGTAATTCCTGTGTGCAGAGCCAGGAGAGATCCCTGAGCAATGCTGACTATGACCAAAAAGAAAACAAGCAAATGAACAAACAAAAGAGCATAGCTTGGTTTCTACATACTATATTCATACTCACAGATAGATATATCACTGCTTCTATAACCAGTCTCTATTAATGTGTTTGTAGGAAAGAATTTATAGGTTGAGTCCATTGTTTTAATAATCGCACATACTATTGTTATAAAACTAGAAAAACAAATTTCTCTCCAGTTACTAATTTCATATCCCATGGGAAAATGCCTATATGTAGTATTGCCAGATCATAAAAAGTCCTTTTTAAAGGGAATTTGCATGCCATAGGGAAAGGAGTTTGGCTGTGAGTTGGGTGGGCAGAAGAGGAGACTGTCCCGTATCCTGGTATCTGAAGGCATAAGAGTTTCAACCATTATTTCCATAATTGTCAGACTAAAAGCCCAGTCAGGTATTTTTCATCTATTAACAGAGTTAACACAACTGAGAATAATAATAATCATTATTATTCACAATTTACAAATAAAGAAGCCAAGAGACAGGAAAGCTTATGGTCATGCCCACAGTAACAGCTGCAGATAGCAGCGCTGCACCCCAGTTGGAGCCAAAGTGAAGTGAATGGCTTTAACCCCGTCTGATACTGTCTTTATAAATTATGAGCTGATATAACCTTTCTCTTGGCATTCTGGTAGTGGCCTTAGCACTAAGTGCTAATATAATACATAATTAGCACTAAGTGATAATATAATAATGTCAATACATCATAAAATTAAAATATGTATGTAATGCCCCTTAATTCAATGGTTCCAGCCTCACTGCAAAGCAGTTGCTAGATTTCCAACTGCACTAATGCCTCTCAAATCTACCCAGAAAACCTCTACCATGAGTGCCTTTCTATTCTAATAGAATAGAACCCGATTCTATTACATTGCTATCTGATTCAAAGATCACACCTGGGACCAAGGAACTAGCTCAGGGGCCAGAGGTATAGCTCTACATGGATGATGACTGAAGCCCGGTCCTGGCACCACATGACGCCCAGTTCAGCACTCCAGAGCATGGGCCTGGTGTGTGTCCGGCCCCAGCCTTGCTGGGCCAGGGCAGAGGCACATTACCAGGCCTTTGCAATGAACTTTCCAGCTTGGTTGGCTAAATATCATGAAAGAGGACCCCGAGTCCCCTGAGCACTGCTCGAGAGACCCCACACACATGTTTCTCCACCCAAATCAAGCCTTCACCCTTCCTCCATCACCATACCCCAAATTAGATGCAAAATACCTCATGTATCATTTATCTCCACGTAACCTCCCAAGGCTTTTCTCCTCCTGATCCCCCCAGCACCACCTTGGGCTCCTCCCAGTGGCTTTATCTGATTTCCCATCATGCTCTGATTCAAAAACTTCCACATGCTCTTTAGAAGAAAGAACTGGTGACGTTTTCTGCATCCTTTAAGACTCACATGCAAGGATGTGCCAACAAACGCTCCCTGGGTTTCCCCACGTGATCTATGCTCCCTCACCCAACTCCAAGATCCTCCCACGACATGTCTACTCCTTGACAGTTCTTCTCTCTGAAAGGTGAGCCCAAGCCTCAGTGGTGTTCCCTCTCAACCAAAATGCACTGGTTTCAAAAATACAAGCCAGCCTAGTCCAATGCTTCACACAGGGTATGTGCACATCAACTCACCTATGCATCACACAAACATATCTATCTTTGTTTTTACTCACTCTTCAGGAACAATGAGATAATTGTTTGGAAGGAGCAGAGGAGAGTGGGTATCACTTCAAACAAATCCATAAAGCTGCTTATTCTATGGCTAATCCACTTTCCAGAATATTTACATACCAAGTCATTGTATATAGAATCATTGTATATATACGACTCCTGTGTTCCAAACTTACAAATACACCCATCACCCCTGTTGCTCCCCTCCACCCCACAACTGCCATATAATTGACAGTCTGGTTTCTTCCCATGCTCCACTGTTGGATAACGAACTTTACCCCCTGCCTATGAGGATATAACAGTTGGGAAGACTGTTTGTTAAGTGGTAGAGACCAGGATTCTGAACCTGGCCTGAGGCTATAAATAGAGGCCCAGGAGAGCTTCCAGGGGGGCTTCCAGGGTAAGAGAGCAGCAGCCCCTGGTGCCTGGAAGGCCAGCACTAGGACCATGGTGTCCCTGGTGCCTAGGCCGAGGGCATGCACCAGAGCCACAAGGCCTGGTGCATAAGCCTGAAGGCAAGCAAGACCGCAGGGCCACAGGAAAACAGGACAACAGAGTCAGTGAAACAGAGAGATAGAGTTAGGGACACAGATAAACAGAGAAACAGAGAGAAAAGAGGCCCTGAAGAGAAAAGCCCTGAATAGAAAGGACCTAAGAAAAGAGGTCCTGAAAAGAGAGGTCCTGGGAGAGGACCTGAAAGGTGCTGCCCTGAACAAAGGCATCCGGAAGAGAGGCTCTGTTGAGAGGAGCCTGCACAGATGCCCTGAAGCGAGCAAACTGCTGGAGAGAACCTGCCGGGAGAGAGCCAGAGGACCCTGGAGAGAGGTTCCTGCAGCAAGCAGGGAGGTGATGTGAAAAGTAGAAGTGAAAAGCAGAAGACCTAGAAGTAACCTCCAGGAACCTCTGATCTTATTCTTTCATCTGTCAATGGGCCAAAGGGAATGGTGTAGGCCCTAATGGATTGTGAGTACTGCCGGGGATGCTGCTAGGTCTTCTGGCTTCTGCTGCCATGGTGGCCCCCTGGCCTCAAGTACTATTAGAGCAATGAAGTCCTTAGGGGATCCCTTGGCTTGGGGTCCCCTGAGGGGAGCCACACCCCCTTCCCTCCTTTATTTACAAGCTCTAACACTCCACCACCTTCTTATGCTCTCAGGGTTATTCTCAACGCCTTGCAGTTCCCTAAAACTGCTTTCTCCCTTGATAGTTGGATGCCATTGTCATGGTGACTGCGGGTGTGGGAGTCTTGTGTTTTAGAATGCTTATCAGTATTTTCAGTTTTATTTGAGTTTCCATGATTTACAATAATGTTAATGATAGGGTTTGGGGCATACAGTGCTCCAACACTGAACTCTCAACTAGCAGGTCCATTTCTTTTTTATTATTATTTTAATTTTTATTATACAATGTGAGATATACAATTACAAGGATGTTCATAATCGGGTCTTTGTTCCAATGGGTGTTCCAGCACCCATCCCTCCACCAGTGCCAAATTCCCACCACCCATATCCCAAACACGCTCCCCCGACCCAAACCCTGCCTGCCCCTATTGCAGGCACATTTTATTCTCTATCTCTTTGTCTCTGTCCCTGTATTTCTCTCTCTCTTCTCTTACACTTTGTGGTTTGCCCTATAGATATTAACGATGTATGATGTCTCTGTGCATATTCAACAGTGAGTTCTAGAGTGACATCATAATTCCTCATTCCCCATAGCCTCTCCAATTTGTTGCAACTAGAATGATCATTACAGTGTATAAATGTGAAAGATTCTGGGAAGGACCTGGTGCTAAAATCCGTTATAGTCTAAGATTGCTGTGGTGGCTGGAAGCTCAGGGCCACACCTACCAACATGGAGTCTGAGGAACGGGTGGTGGGGCCCAAATCCCTACTCCAAGTCTGGCCAGCGTGGCCTCCTGCATGCTGAGCAAGCCTTAGGAGCTAAGTAGGACACGGCTAGGGGCTGCCCGAGCCTTTTATAGCGGGTCCATTTCTTAAGTCACATTGTTGGCATCTTTTTTGTTTGTTTAGGGGGCCACACTTGGGAGGGCAGAGAAGACAGTGCAGTGCTGGGATATGATCCCAGGCCTCCTGCAAGCAAAGTATATGCTCCATCTGCTGAGTGAGCCTGCTGGCCCTTGCTTGAATCTTTACAGGACACATGGCACATACAATTTGCATCTTAGTTTTGTGATCAAATTACTACGCTGAGCTAAATCAGAAGTCCCAATATTCTGTAAGTGTCTGTTCTGTTTCCCCAAGTGATGACTAATGTAATAGGGCAGCATGATGATAATTAGGAGAGTTGAGCTTCTTAAGGAATAGGCTAGATCTGGGATTAGCATTTATGATAAGATATTTTAAGTAGATCATATCTTACTATATGGATAAATCTGATCTGATTAACTGAAAGACTTTCTTAAGTAACCTCAAAAAAAAAAAAAACTAAGGATTCCCAAACAAGAAGGAATTCTTCCTGTGACTGTCGCATAGAAATCCTGCCAATATCCAGGCTAACAGTCAGCTTTATGGGTTTCAGACTCAAGACTGAAATATCAAATTCACTGAATTTCCAGTCTGTCTGCCAGTCCTAAATATCTTTGACTTACCAATCCTAAAATCACTCAAGCCAGTTCCTTAAAATTACTCTCTCTGAAAGAGAAAGAGAGAAAAGAGATAAAGAACCTGCCATAGAGGCAGGCTAGGGGAAGGAGGGAATCGGGGACACTGGTAGAAGGATGGTGTTGGAACACTGTATGACCAAAACCCAAACATTAACATCTTTATAATTGTATATCTCACGGTGGAAAATAAAATATTTTGAAAAATTACTCTCTCTGACTCTCCCTTTCCTACTGATAAAATTTCCTCTCTAGTTTTACCAGAATATTCCATACCATTTCCAAGATACTCCTGAAACATTCTTTTTCTCTGAAAAAACCCCACCTGATACACCCAGCTTGGATGACATGATTCAGTTCACATTTTTTTTTTGTTTTGGGGCTCCTCTTAGCAATGTCCAAAAGTTATTCCTGGACTCTGCACACAGCAACTGCTCCTAGTGGTGCTTGGGGATTGTATGGGGAGTCAGGGCTCAAATCTGGGTTGGCTATACATAAGGTAAAGTCCCCTACTCACTGTATTATCACTCCTCAGTCCACATTTAACTGTGTTTGATAATCCACCCATCATATCTTGCTCTTATTTACCTCATAATGAGTTAATGTCTTTCCCCTTCCTCAATGGAAAGTCCCTATGTCACAAAATAAGTCAAGAATAGAAATAAATGAGCCTAAAAGATAGCTCAGAGGACTGGAGCACAGGTCTCACATGCTTCAGGCCCTGAGTTTGGTCAACAGAACACCATATCACCAAACCACTGCTAGATGGACCCCCAGCTTGACTATATGGACCACCCTGCCTGGTTCATTGAACCACTAGGAGGAGATTCCCAATCCCCTGAGCTTTGCTTGGGAGTCACACCCAGAGCAGAAAAAAGAACTGGAAAATTGTTTCCATCTTTTAGAAAGTCCCTTACTTTGCATTTTCAGGGTTCTGCCAGAAAGTGGCCTTAGCCATATAGCGACGGGCCATGCCTCAGCCACTGGATCCACTCCCAGTGATGCTCTCACGTGCACGTGCATCCCACTTCCTACACACACACACACACACACACACACACACACACTCACTCTCTCTCTCTCTCTCTCTCTCTCTCTCTCTCTCTCTCTCTCTGGCCCAGAGAGGTTCAAGCACCAGTTATGCCATTCTGCAATTTTTGTTTGTTTTGAAGCTGAGTTTGTTGTTGTGTGCTTGAGTACCACACCCAGCAGTACTCTGAGCTTATTCCTGGCTCTGCACCCAGGGATTATTACTCCTGGTGGTGTTCAGGGAATCATATAGAATTCTGGTGATGGGAATTGAATCCAGGTGAGGTGCATGCCTTTCCTGCTATACTATTTCCTAGACTCCGCCCCCGCCCCATTCTCTGCTTTTATTTCCTATGATGACAGCAGCGTGGGCTGTCCCTCTTGACTGGCCTCCTCCTTACACTTGCCTGCAGTCTTGCTCTAGAAACTTCCCCAACTACGGACATCAGCTCACCCTCTCATACCAGACATAGAGCACTGAACCTCACATGCAGACCTTTCAGCCATCTTCCTTCCAGAACCCTCTCTGGTACCTATATAAAATTTGCCCACATCTATGTGAAGACCACTAGAGTTGGTTCTTCATGAAACAAAGAAGGTGTACCTTAAAGTAAATTCAGATTCCCATCAAGAGAATTTGGGAGGGCAGGGGATTTGGGGGATGCACCTGGCTGTGCCCAGGGCTTACTCCTGGCTCTGCACTCAGGTATCATTCTGAGTAGTGCTCAGGGACTATTCACATTGCTGGGAATCAAACAGGGGGTCGACTGTGCGAGGCAGTGCCTTCACTCATGTACCACTTCCCAGTTTCTCAAAGGACTAGCTTTACCTCATTCTATCAGTGACTTTTCCCCATTTTCAGGGAGTCAGAGTGTGACTCTCAGAATTGCCAGGGTGCTCGGCCACTGAGCCGCCTGACGTCCAGACCTCTATAAGAACTTGTTAGTGGCAGTTTTCTACTTTGGAGTTTGGAGTCTGTTGCTATGTGTCTGAGGAGATATATCTCCCCTGTATCAGTGAATCGGCTCATCAATTCTCCCCTGATCCAATCATCTTATCTTCTCTTCTCACTCTAGGGCTTGGGGAACTTTTCCTGAATTTGAGTGCCCTGTTCTAAGATGTTGATATTTAACAAAAAGCACATTTGCAACCTTGCATTCAGCCTGTAGATATCCGGGCACTTTCAGCTCCAGGCATTTTTGGAAACCCAGGCAAGAGAATCTGTGCTTACTTTGGAAAGCAACAGGGAACCATTAAAACTAAGCACTTAATTCCAAAATAATAAGGACTAATTCCCTCCTTTATCAAAACTCCAAATTCAGCACACTCCAGAGTGAATATTTCCGGAGCACAGGACAGTTCTGTGACTATTTTCCTCCTGAGAAGACAGAGCTGGAAAAGCCCTTATGCCTGCCAGTAAGGATCAGGGTTTCTATAAACTCCTGCTTGTGGTCGGAGGGGGCAATAGGTGGGGAGCACACAAAAATGGTTCCAGATTGGAGAACTTTCAAAGACTCAATTTCATGAATCACATTTCCATAGAGAAAGCCTGTGTATGTTAAGATCCCACGGTGATCCCCTTCACGCCCCATTTTATTGAGATGTTATTGCTACAGGCACCCCCTTCAAAACACAGCAGCTCTACCTTCACAATTGACAGAGACACTAATTAGCGGGCCTAATGATCCAGACTTGTTTAGGCTAATCAACAGATGCCACAGCTTGGAACTGCTGCATCTCCCTTGCAGAAGAAACAGTAGAAACGTGGACTTGTTAGGACTGGTTTATCACACGTACATCCTGGCAACTGGGAAAGAGACGCCGCCTTCCCGGAATGCAGGACCTGGCTCTGCAAGCCCCTGACACTCCCATGGCCAAGACCACCTGCTGTGGACTGGAAAGGACCTTTCTGCTGGAAGGGATGCCCCTCCTTCCAGCAGAAAATCAATACCAGCTGCTGGAGAGTTAAAAAAAATCACCTTCAAGTGCTGGGGGGTATGGGGGGGTGGTGGCACAGCTTGGTCTCAGCGCCCGGTACAGAGGGGGAGGCTCTGTTGCCTGGCTAGCACTGCAGCGCCCTATGTCTCCTGCTATTTGGTTCCTGGGCCCTGCAGACCGTGTGTGCCTGCAGAACGGCCATTCACCCTGCTGTTGTCCTGCCAACCTCTTCCTTCTACACTGATGTGCCAGCCCGCCTAATAAATCTGCAGGGCTGGAGGGAAGGAGAGGTCAGATTTTCATGATTAGAGCGTGTTCTCCATCTCAGCTTTATCTCAAACTCCCTCTCCAGAAGCTGGAGAAAATCCCAGGGCTCCGAGGCCCAGAGAGCAGGAGCTTGTGCGTCTGTGGGTCGATCCTGCCCAGGAAGCAGTTCTCAGCTTCCTGAGAGCCCCGGTGCTGTGTACTTCTCCAGCCTTGGCACAGAAAGCTTCCTATCTTCTGGGCTTCTCCCTTAACTACTCTCCACCCCCTACCCCCCACCCCCAGAATTGTGCTGGTATTTCTAGCTTCTGGCTGCACTGAGTCAGATCTGAGTATGGGTTGCAGAAAGCTTCCAGCGTCATCACTAACTCGCAAAGGTAGGCAGGTTCTGACAGCCTGTAGCAGCCCACATCCTCGGGCTAGTACTTTTCCGCTACACTGATGATAAAAGGAAGACGGTGTTCAAATGTTCTTTTGGTGGGAAACTTCGGAAAGCCGGGCTTTGAAAATACAAAACAGAGCCAGTTTCCAAGGACCAAATTCACCTCTGTGTGTGTGTGTGTGTGTGTGTGTGTGTGTGTGTGTGTATGTGCCACTTCAAAAATTCTTCCACAGCCAGGATAAGGGGGCCCTAATTACTGGTGATACCCCAGATGAGCTGTGAGGGAGTACAAAGGGCAGCCAAGGGGGCTGGGTGACGGGGTATCAAACCTTCCCCAGCTCCCCTGAGCCCCCGCTTAAAGAAAACCCAGTTTCTTTCTCCCTCTGGATCTCTTCTCACTATTAATTAGACCAGAATGCAAAATACTCTCTGAACTATTCTTCTCTCCTAAGATTAAACTAGGTGTGACTATGAGTTTTGCAGACCAATAAGGTTAGGGACATGTGCAAAAATTATAGGTGGATTTACCCGGTGGACATGCTTTGGGAAAATTCTATCACAATTCTATTTTATAAATCAAAGTCCTTGAGGGACTCATTATTTAAAAGGCATGTTACGATACATCTGCTTGTTAGACACACACAGAAACAGAATCAGGGCAGAGAGAGAGAGAAGAGAGAGAGAGAGAGAGAGAGAGAGAGGGAGAGAGAGAGCACAGGAGCTTGCTTTGTACAGGAGCCTCGCTTTGCATGTGCCTAACCCTGGTCTGACCCCTGGTATTGTATATGATTCCTAAACATGAGCACAGTCAGAAGTGACCCCCAAACAGAAAACAAAGACCAAAAGAAAAAAAGTAACATTTCTGATCACTATTTCTCATACTCTTGAGCAGGAACATATTTTTTTTTTCATTTTAAAAGGAGCTGCATGTACATTTCTTCAAACAGAAAATTCTGGAAATGTTCCTAGATTCTTGTCCATCTATCGCAGCACTTATTCAGGCCAGAGTTCTAAATAATGCACAGTCAATACTGAAATAATCCCAGCCATCTCTTTGGAACCCACAGAATCCCAAAGAGATTCTGTGGGATGCACATGCTGTGTACATGCTCGGACACATTGAGAGCCCTGCTTTCAATGAGAAAAAACCTTAATAGGGCAGAACCAACCTTAAGGGCCAAAGCCCCCAGCCCGGAGCTGCATGCAGCTTCTCTGAAGGAATGACTCTAAAGGTGAGATCCCTGATGTCTTTCTTCCCAATTGCTCACTACCATCTCCCCACCTCTTCCCAGAATACAGCTCTTAATTCACTTTGATAGAGAGTTTTCTAGCATCTTAATGAGAGCTGGCTAACAATGAAATAAGATTACTGTGGAGATGCCAACTTTCTTCTCAAGAGGATTTGCTGGTAAAATCTTGACGACTTCTCATCAGATGCATTGCTGAAGTACCTTAGAGAGTACAGTTAAATCAAACAACAGGTAAAGTGATGCCTCTGTGTGTGTGTGTGTGTGTGTACATACACCTAACATAACTGTTACATTGACTAAATTCAGTGCTGTTTGGCTTCTTAAAATTCCTTCCCCTACCTGAACTGTAGGTTTCAAAGGAGAGTCATGTTAATTTATGGTTAATCTCACCAGATGTTGCCAAGATCCAGCCCATCTATGAGCGTTCTTTGTAAATACTAAACTTCACTTCCCAAATAACCATGATCACGTAAGCAACGCAGAGGAGCTTATTCTGATCACCTCTGCTCCTGCCTAGTGCGTGGCCGGCTCCTGATAAGATTTGAATGAATTAGTGAAACAAATGTTAGACACTTGCTGTAGAATTAACCTCTGATGAGTATCAGCTAGAGGAAATTACCCAGATTTTTTGTTTTGTTTTGGGGGCCACATCTGGCTTGCTCCTGTCTATGCAATCATGGATCACTCCTGGTGGGTGCAGGGGACCTAAGGGTGCTGGGAATGAACTTAGGTCTGCTGCATACAAGGCGAACACCAGGCCTGCTGTGCTCTCTTGGCCCCTTGCCGATTATTCTATGCACTGTGATCAAGATCTCATAAGGCAGTATCTTTTCTGGGCACTGTTCTTCTAAAGGATCCTCAAGCCAACAAAAGAAAGAAGAAAAACTTGTTCTACTATTGCTGAGAATGAGAAATAAAACGTGATTTCAATTTGGGATGAGCTCCTATTGTAGAAATACCTAAGAAGCCTGGCTCAAGATGTTCTAGAATTTACTCTTCATGGTTTCTCCTGGCACTGCAAGTTAGGCTTTTCCCACACAGAGCAGTTCATTCATTTCTGTGTGTAGCATTGCTTATGTTGTGTTTTCAAGTCTAGAAGCTTCTCCTAAAATGCCATGGACTGACTTCCTCTACTTCACTTCCCTCCTTTCTCATTTCATCCCTGCCATCTTTGCTTTCATGTTTTCTTTCATTTCATTCTTTTTCTTTAAATGCATGTGTGTGAGAGAGAGAAAGAGAAAGAGAGAAAGAGAGAGAGAGAGAGCATGCAACCAGTGTTGGAATTTCTCCCTAGTACTCGGGTTCACATCCAGGAGGACTCAGAGGATCGCACAGTACAGGTGTTCAAACCAGGGCCTCCTGAGTACAACACTTGAACATCAATGCTCTGAGCCATTTCTCCAGCTCATCTCAAAGCTTTTATTAAAAAAAAAAAACTAAGGGCCTGAGCCATAGCACAGCGGGTAGGGAGTTTGCCTTGCCTGCGGCCAACCTGGGTTTGATCCCCAGCATCCCATATGGTCCCCCAAGCACCACCAGGAGTAATTCCTGAGTGCAGAGCCAGCAGTAACCCTTGAGGATTTCCAGGTGTGACCCAAAACAACAACAACAACAATAATAATAGTAATAATAATAACTGAGCATAAGAGGCACTAATTTCTTTGTCTTATGATTTATTTTGTAGCCATTGGAAAGTATTGTGCTAATAGGTTTAAGTGAATGAACTCCTTTGGTTCTGAAAGAATTCTAGTTGCTATCAAATAATTTCTTCATTTCTGGATAAGAAAACTGCAGCTTAGGGAAGTTATATATCTCATCAAAGATTCCACACCTGGAAAAAAGCAAAGCAGAAACTCAGGTCAGCTAATTGCGGAAGCTATTCTAACCATAGCTACCTTCCGCCCTAAGAGTTGACAAGTGACAATATTTTATGTTAGTCCCTGGAGTTATTTTGGTTCAACCCTAAATACTTCCAATTTCATCATTCTTTTTTAAAAAAATGTTTGTCTCACAACTACCTCGCTTTTATTCCTCCAAAACAACAATAATCATTTCTCTTTTCATCTTGTACCCACTCAACCTCAGATTTCTGTGAAAGAACCACAATGTCCTTTGACAGTTTCATTCTCGGTCTCGTCTCTGTCTTTGATACATTAGACACAGAAACACAGTGTTCCAGTCCTCGACTGCTGGACTCCAGGCGGCTGCTACTAAGCTGCTCGGCTGGTACTTGGGAAGGATTTTGCACAGAACAGACATTTATCAGCCCCTGCGTGTGCTAAACAGTGTCTTCATTACAGGTGATGCAAATATTAATAAGAGACTTTTTTGTCCCCTGAACCTTCAATCTGGGTAACCTGCAAGGAATATTTAAGCAAATGAATGAGAATAATCAAGGACTGATGTCTACTCTGCTTCCTCCACAGAGGGCTTTGGGGGAGTGTTAGCTGAATTTTCCTAAGAGCAGCATCAACACAGCATTTCATAGAGCCAAACCTATCAGAGCTGCTGGTGGAAATAACAGTAAAAGAAGGGTAGAAGGACCCTTATGATGAGTTCTCTTTTCCCCTACTGGTTGGTTGAGAGCTTCTCTCTGTGATCTGCTCTTAGCAAGAAAAAACACATTTTCAGGAAAAAAAAATGCTGGGTCATCCCGCGCAATGTTGTAACGACCCCTAGGTTAGTAACAGCTGCTATCTACAGTATAAAGGCCCCTTTCTGGAGTAGGTCTGCTGGCAGGGTCCTTGCCTGCTTCTCCAGATTTTTTCTCTAGCCTCATGTCTTAGGTCCCAGCAAACTGAACATCTAATGTTATCACACCCCAAATCTTCCTGTATTCACCCCATGATTTACACCGCTGACCTTTTCCAGCAGACCAGCCTATCACAGCCTGGCTCGCGAGGCCACTAGCGGCCGCGCGGTTTATCAATAAATGCTTTATTTGGAGGTGTTTAAAAGAGTTATCCTCCCGCTCAGCAAGCCTGGCAAGCTTCTCGTGTTGTATTTGATATGCCAAATTCCAGTAACAATTATATTAGGTCATTCCCATGACCTAATATAATGGTTTGAGGCTCTTTATGTTCCTGTAGCAAGCCGATGCCCCTGGCTCTACTGGCATGAGACAGGACATATGGAGATATTACTGGTGCCCGCTCTAGCAAATAGATGATCAACGGGAGGATCGTGATCGTGATGGTGACCTTTTCCAGACCTCTACTCTGTCAGTTTCTCTGCCTTCTCATGCCCCTACAGCTGACCCCACCTACCTCTAAAAAATTCCTTCCTTCAGGAATTCTCCCAAGATCTCCCTAAACTTTAATGGGTGCCTCTTATTAGGCTTCTAGAGCACCAGGTATAAACCTTTTGAGCGTGTTGGGAACAGAAATTGGTCCATACCTGTCAGGGTTCAGAGCTTACTCCTGACCCTACACTCAGGGATTACTTCTGGCAGTGCTCAGAGGACCATGGGGTTCAAACTGGGGCCAGATACATGCAAGGCAAGTAGCTTAACCCCTATGCTATCTCTCCAGCCCCATATGAACATTATTTACCACAGTGTTCAGACTAAATACTAAGGTCTTCCCCCTTTTTCCTTCTCATGAAATAGACAATCATTTCCAGGACAGGTCTATATGCCCACATCTAAGTTTTCCTAGTCTTGGCTGACACCTGGTAGTAGGAGTCCCTCAGGAATTCTGGAGGTGCAAAATTTCTTTTATAAAGGACAAGGAAAGCTAAGTAGATGATTATAGAAATTTAAGAGCCAAAGATGGTGCTATTCTTTGCAACAACCTTATGATTCTGGATTTGGAAAACTGTCAGGAGCATGAGGTCACCCTCTGATTTGGCAGGAAAGGTCACCCTCTGATTTGGCAGGAAAGGAAACAATGCTCACCGAGGGCATGTGTGTTTCTGGACAGGCAGAGGCAGAGGGTCTGTCACAACAGAATAAGGCCACAACAACTGAATAAGAGAATTTCGGGATGTGTATTTGTTTTACAGAAGGGCAGTTTGCAGAAGTTCGAGGAAGGGCTACAGAACCCCCCAGGGAACAATGCAGTAACCTGCAGTAGAGAAACAGTAGAAGAGCTCCTGGCCACTCCCAAGGCTAGTGTGACCATTTCATCCCTGGGGCTGTCTCTGTGTTCAAACTCAAAAGCTCATGTCCCAGGAATACCCTCTATTCCAGCAAGACGGGATGACTGATGACCACACACAGCTCTGAGGAAGGAAGGAAATGATGATGAATAACCAGAAAGAAGAGACAATCTTTTTGACCCTCATTCATTGTTTATAGACAGTTGTTTGGTTCAACCTTTATAGGAAATGCTCTAGAGACAGCTTAAAAAAAAAGAATTTCCATACGACCCAGTGATTGCCCTCCTGACATCTGCCCCAAGAGCCCTGAAACATTAATTGAAAGGAATATCTTCATATCTATGTTCACTGCAGCACTATTTACAATAAGCAGGACTGGCAAACAACCCACGTGCTCAGTAACAGATGAGTGTAGAATGAAACTGTGATCAATACACACAAAGGAATATTTCTCAGCTCTGAGAAAAGATGAAGTCTGCCATTCCCTGCAACTTGGCAGGAGCTGGAGGGTGGTGTTATACTAAGTGAAAGGAGTCATAAGGAGAATGCTAAATGCCAAATGATCTTGATCACATGCGGAATATAAAGAAATACAGCCTGAGTTTAAGACAACTCCTAGAGACTATTAACAACAAAGCCATCAGTAAATCCAGGCTTCAGAGAGTTTGGTGAGGGCTGAAAAGAAGAGACCCTAGTTTGGGCAGGAGGGACACTGATTCTCTGGTGGTGGAAATAATGGAGTAGCACAGCACTAACTTCGGGGACTGGAATAATAGTACAGCAGGCATGGTGCCTGCTTTGCACACAGTCAAACCTGGGCACAATCCCGTTACCCCATGTGTCCTCGAAGCCTTGCCAGGAGTGAGCCCTGAGCAAAGAGCCTAGAGTAAACCCTGAGCACCACTGGGTGTGACCCAAAATGTTTAAATAAATAATATGACAACTGTTATAAACCATTTTATAACTGTTTTATAACCATTTTAAACTGTTACAAACCTCAAAAATAACTGAAAAAAGAACCTCATCCTTTAAGAATGTTAACGGATGCATATACATGCACTTCTGAAATAAAATTCCCATTTTATGTATGTGTGTGAATAAATATACTCTACTTTACATATGTGCTTATATGTGTGTATATAACCCGATAAACTCATGGGAGCAATCATATGAAAAGGGCTCACTTCACTCTGCTCTCCTCCCTCTCCCCAAGCTCATGCAGCGGCTTTGTGTTGGGTCACCCCTGAGCCCACACTGAAGAAGAACCAGCCTCACAGTGCCCAGCCTCCTTGAGGCAAGAGCAGGAGAGAAGAGAGTGAGCAGTAGACAGAGGGGTCAGCCACAGGTGCAGGGAAGACTGACCAAGAGACCTGATTCCCTATCCTGTAGGGTCCTCTCCCAAGTCTGAATGCAATTATCAAGATGGTCTTACTCGAAGCCTCCACCTTCCCCATGATTTCCAAACAACTCCACATGATGGTGTGGGGGTGGAGGGTAGGACCACTTATTTTCCCCTCTAGCTTTCAAACCTTCTTCAGTCTACTCATGTTTTTTGTCATCAGGGCATTTGTTGTTGTGCACAGATCATGGTGTAAAGAGGTGGCTCAAATTCCATGGGAAGTGTCCACTCCCCATGCTGTTTGTCAGGTTGCCTTGGAGATTTGGAGGAAGACAGAAGTAGAAATGGGAACTCAAAGAACTTTGGATTGAACAAAATCCTTAAGTTTAGAAGCCCTTCAAGCCCTCCATCCAACAGCCCAAACACCTCCTGGGCTACCAATTGCTTTCTGAGTCCTCAAACCCCAACCCTGTACTCTCTTCCATCTTCCACCTCCCCTCCCACACCTTCTTCAACAACACATACCCAAATGCCTTGTGTTTAGTTGTTTGCTGCTTCTTGGGGTGAAGGAAACGGCAGTCCAGTTAGGACCCAAGTCCTATAAGATTTTACTGTCTCTAAAGCTGGAGATACAGCACAGCTGGGAGGATGCTTGCTTTGCATGCAGCCGACTGGGTTCAGTATCCACCGTCCCATATGTTCCCTCCTGCTCCTGCACTGTCAGGATTGATTCCTGATTGCAAAGCCAGGAGTAAGCCTTGAGTATCACTGGGTCTGGCCTATAGGCCAAAACACAAACAAACAAACAAGATTTTACCCTCGAGGTTCATCTCCCAGAACTGCCTCCCTACCTGCACTGAATTCTGCTACCAGGGTAGTTTTTTCACCTCCTGTTATATGAGACTTTAGTGAAAGCAGCTGATTTCAGTGCAGTCCTCTGAGAAATTTATTCATAATCTTGTTTTTTTAAAAAAGTCTGAAGGGAGGGGGAAAATTTTTTAAAAAAGTTTGAATCCAGAACTTTCCTTTTTTCATGGGTTTCAGTTCTTCCTCTGAACATATATCCATGCACCTCCCACCATCCAGTTAACATCCTGGCGCACCTGGTCACCACTCCGCTGAATCCTGAGGCTTGTCTTTGAAGATCAGGGGAGTTCAGGAACGCAGCTCTTTAAAATTAAGTGGAAATCGAATGTTAGCACATACAAGCTGCCTGTTTCCAATCCAAACAAGGATTTCCAAATCCCCCAAGATTCAGTATCTTAAAGAGTTTGGTTCTCAATGCCACCTGCATATATATTTTACACTTGCATATGCCACCTGCATATGCCACCTGCAAATGTAGTTTACCACTTAGACGTTGGCTCTGAATGTAGGTGAACTGTACACAAAG